>PVLC010001419.1:46384-134168 GCA_004027655.1 Graphiurus murinus
AGGAGGAGGAGGAGGAGGAGGAGAAAAAGAAGACTTGGAGAAGGAAAAGAAAGAGGAGGAAAAATGTCATCACAATGTATCTAATGCACCATTAGTCTAAGTTCTGGAACTGAAGGAAATCTTTGCAGACAATCTCAGAAGATAAAAAGAGAATATATTTGCCAGAATACTCTGGCAAAATAAAAAGGTCATTTAGTCTGAAAAATGATATGGATGATACTTTCCCTATAAATATTACAAAATAATAGAAGCCAAATGCAATAATTATGAAAGATCTTTCCTTCGTTGGTATCTTTAAAAGTCTCATGTAAGCAAAAGTGGAAAGGGGGAGAAATGATTTCTCCTTCTTCCTGTCAGTTACCGGAGTTTGGAGGGAAGATGGAACAGATGCTGTGGGCTCCCTGCCCATGTGCACGGGCTCTCACCACTCTGTACACTCTGGCTGGACTGGCGGCTCCCTGCACCTGCATTTCTTTGCCCAAGGGCTGTCTCCAGCCAACAAAGCCTGCTTTGCCCACCTGTGCAACATTCTGGATATATTTGGGTATTATCTTCCCCTGGGATAGCCTTCAACCAGTTAATGAAAGGAATTGGTATATAATTACTCCAGCAACTATACCCCTTGGGTAGAATAACTCAGAGAGATTCTACACTGACTTTCAGGGATTCCCCAGCAGGATTAAACCTGAGTGGCCCTCTGTGGCAGGTGCCTTGATAATATGCATTTTGTTGTTGACTACTTTTCCTTCACTGTCTCACTTCCTCATTCTCCTATCACTGTTTCCTTCACTTGTGCATGAATCAATGTCTCAGGATCTATATCCGAGGCAAACCGAACCAAGTTTCTAGCCCCACCCCCACCATAGAAAGAATCGATGGATAAGTCAGAAATGGGGACAACTCTTGGTGAAACTAGCCTTCCGATTCGACAAGCAATTATTGAGCACTCACTAAGTCAGGAACTGGGCAAAGATGATTAAAACATCCAACCTGATCTCTACATACAGCATTAATTTCAAAAGTAGGCAATTACCACTTTTGTAAATGCAATAATTAGTACACACAAAAATAGATATTATGTGCAAAACAGGAAGTATTTAAGCACTGTCAGCATGGAGGAGTAAAGCAGTAGAAAATGTGCCAAAAGAAGAAACACTGGATTCAAGCTTCCTAGGCAGACATGGAAAGGGGAATACCAAGTAACAGAACCATTAAGTACAAAAGAGTGGTGTAGTCTTCTCTGTGGTAAGGTTTGGGGAATCCTGAAAGAGATTGAGTTATATAATGCTTAAGGGTATGCGCACTGAAAAGACACTGTCTGAATTCGAATTCCAGCTTTTCTACTTGCCTGTGTAACCTGGACAAATCAATTCATCTCTCTGTGTTCCAATTTGTTCATCTATTAAAATGAAGGTAACTACTTCCTACCTTTTTTCCCCTTTTAGATAATTTAATATAGGCAAATAGTTTAGAACAGTCCCTGCCTTCTTGAACAAGCTACAAATGATAATTGTGATTTATTCTCAGAGCTGGTTAACTCTCTGGAAAAGAAATGGGAGATAAAGTTGGAAAAGCAGACAGAAGAAAAATCACGTAGGGTTTTATGTTCCTTGTTAAGGAATATAAGCATATTTATTCCATGCTAAGGAACACTTACTTCATCGTTCAGATTAAGAGCTAGCAAACTATATATGACCGCCAGGTAAATCCAGCCTGCTGCCTATTTTTCTATGTAAGGTTTTATTAGGACACAGCTACATTCATTAATTTGTGTGTTACCTATGAATGTTCTTATGCTACACTGTCACAGTGGACTACAAAATCAAAATTATTATCTGACCTTTTACAGAAGGAGTTTGTCAGCCCTACCTATAGAAGGAAGGGGATGGCACCCAGAGGTGTATGTAGTAAAACCCACCATGCAGTTAGAAGGCCATTCTATGCATCCAGATTAAAGTTGAGTGTACAGACAAAAGAGGATATGTTGGGAGTTGATAAAGAAAGTGCAGAGTGAAGCTTACAAACTTGCAGGCTTGCAGTGTGTGTCTAGAGACAAGTTTTGTTTACTTTATGTTGTTTATACTTTTTTTTTTTTTTTTTTTTTTTGCGGTACTAGGGATTGAACTCAGGAGCATTCTACCTCTATGCTACACCCCCAGTCCTATTTTTTATTCTTTATTTTGAAGCAATGTCTCACTAAGTTCCAGAGGGCCTCACTAAATAGCTAACCTGGATCCTCTGGTCTCGGCCTCCCAAGTACTGGGATTATAAGCATGTGTCACCATGTCCAGCTATGTTGTATATACATTTTAAGTTAAGTGGCCAATATATAAAATAGAGAGATGTCCCTAATAAAACCTGAATTTCTGGCTTCTACAGAAAAATTGGAAGGTCTGGAAAAGATTTGCTTACAGTTCCTTGTGAACGAGAAAATCATCTCTAGCTCCAAAGCAACTGCCATATTTAGGCAAGGCATTTATTTGCCTTCTAAGATGCCACACTCTGAACTATGTCCTACTGTGTGACACTAGCTTGGCTTCATTCATGTCAGAAACACTCTGACACTCATGTGTGCAAGGGCACAGAACATTGGAGAAGGAGCAATTTTCTCTTGAGACAGCCATCCCCAAAACAGTGGCACTAAGAGAGTCCTAGATCAGTAAGTACAGGGGATCGAGAGAACCCTGGGAAGAAATTGAGGTCTCAGATCAATTTATTCATGAAAGAATAGACATTTAAGACAGGAAAAGAGGAGCATGTTTAGAAGCAGTTACAGGAAGAGTGAAGAGCAAGAGGCCCAGAGCAGGGCAAAAAAATCACCAAATAAAAGGGATTAGTAATCGGCAGTGTTTCATTTGGTTGATACATGACAGCCATGGAAGGAATTGTCTGCTTCAAATTCTCCAGGTTTTTGTGAGGTTGCTGTGGTGTTAGAATGAGTTGTGGGTAGAATAGGGTTAGTGAGGTTTTAACTTTTGTCTTCACAGATACTACCTACAAATTGTACAAGTTGATTAGACCTACCCTTAGGCTAGATTAGGATCAAAGTGAAACCTCCTAGTAAGTCCTAGTGTTAAGTACTGATTTGGTTGGCTAAAGAATGTCTGTGGTTGCTTAGAATCTAAGGTCATATATTCCTAATATCTTTAGAATGGAAGAGGAAAATGTCATCTAAAAATATAACCACTTAAAAATTTTTAAAAAGTTGCAATCACAGTATTGCTTTCTTTGTCTTTTGTTTGTTTGGGGTTTTTTTGTTTTTGTTTTTGTTTTTTTAGGACTAGTTTTTCCTTTTTCTCACCAGTATACACCTGGTGAGAAAGTAGATCTTCCGACTTTGTTGTGTTTCTGCATCTTTGTCCTTCATGTGCCATCTGTGATTTTTTTTTTTTTTTTTGCCTATTTTTTCTTGATTTTATATCTTTTTCTCTATTGAATCACGTACCTATTAAAAAAGAAAATGGAACATTGTGAAAGGGAAAATGTCATTAAAACCCTTGACCTTTATGGTTATCTATGATTATCTTTTCCATTATGAGAGAGAAACAGTTCCTTGGTCTTACATAATAAGCATTCACTCCTCTTTAGTGCTTGTCCCAAAAAATCCTATCAAGTCATATTTTTATTCTGTTAGCTGTTAGGAATAGCCATGAGGGAATGCCATCTCTCAGCCACAGCTGCCCAGACACTGCAGTGGAGAAATTAACCTTGAAAAGGAAGAAAATACTAAGACTCTGAACAACTTAATGGGCAAAAATTTTTTCACTGTGTGATCAGGATGCAAAGACTTTCTAATGGCTGCATTCTTGACTTAATATGATTCAAAATGAAATATTTAACATTTAAGAAATAAAAAGAAATCTGCATAAGATGGAGATTTAGGTGCCTAGAATGATGAGATTTGGAAAAAATTCACTTATATTTCTTCTCTAAGGAGTTACCAATCAAGTAGAGACTGGAGAGAAAACAATATTCAAAGAAATAATTATAAGTAGGTTAAAAACAGTGTAAATAATAGTGTAACCCTTATTCAACTAAAAGAAAGATGATAAACATTTTGTATAGTGATATTGCCCTTCTACACTAAGATTCATTCTGGTCTATGCCCTGGAAGAAAAGTCTACTTGGAAGTGGATATGAATTTCGAAGGACATTTCAGAAGTTAGTGTACATGGATCTCAAGTGCTTTATAAAACTGAATTCCCACAACGTTTTAAGAAAAGAAGAAGAAAGAAATGGGACAGGAAGCACAAGTCCCTAATGACTTCTCTTTTGACCCACAAATACGTGGAGAGGATGAGAAAGCACAAAGTGCTGCTCAAGGCTAAGCCATCATAGCTCAAATTCTAGAATTAGAAGTTCTTTACTTAATGGAAAATAGAAAAGTTGTGGTTTTATATTTAGTCTTCATAAAGCCTAAGGAAATTGGGAATGTAGGGTTTGTTTACTCTCTTTTTCCTTCTTTTTTTTCACCTTTTCTTTCTCTCTCTCTCTCTTTTTTTAAGTTAGCATGATTTTTAAAAATAATAATATATATACCTCCCTTCATCTTTTTCTAGGAAGAGGAAACATGCCCCACTGGTAGTAGATGCAATTTTCCTGTCCTTTAAAAGTTTAAAGAAAGATTTATTTCTTATGATGGAAAATTTTCTTTCTCTGTCACGTAAGTCAAATTAAAAATTCCCTATGTGCTGTGAGTGATATTGTCCTCTTAGATATGAGACATTTAAGGGATCAAAACAACCACTTATTTTCTCCACTAGACACAGAGGTCAAGATTCAATGGGGTGTCACAGTCTGTCGCAAGCACTGTGGCAAGTAATTTGTTACTATTTATAGTTCAAAGTTTGCAAATAATTTACTTTTGTTTGTTAAGTTAGAGAAAAGTCAAGGTTATCCTGAAATACCTCACTCACACAGCTGCACTGTGATACCCTTTTCTGAGTGGGAGAGAAAGAGTGGCTTTATAAAAAGGACCCTAGTGAGTGAATGTCACTCGGCATTTGTTATCAGGGGTAAAAAACTGAAATCACTTCATCAGATGGAGGGCAGACAGAAAAATGTCTCGGAGATATTGAAAGTAAAGTGGCATCTGAAAGTCAAACTATAAAATCAAGGCAAGATGAGCATGTAACACCTTTCCTAAGCATGGAAAGACATGAGAGTCTGTGCACTGAAAGAAATTCCTGGCCCCCCAACTATAGGGATGAGTGGAGATGAGTGCCTCAGCCCCAAAGGCAAGAAATATTTAAATGACTAGTGTTCCTTGCACTCAATGGCAAGCCCAGAAATTACCCTTCTGAGTCTTGTTCAATTTTACATGTTTGGGGTTCTCCCCCCCCCAATTCCTTCAAAGAGCCTAAGCATCCAGGACATTTGACATTTCATAATTTCATTATAAATTATTAAACTATCCTTCTAGTTTTATGAAATATGTGGACTGTTTCATTCTAGATCCTATGTTAAGAACTAGATTTAAAAGGATATTTAAGAGTCTACAGGCCAGAAGTATAGCTGAGTGGTAGAACACCTGTTTAGCATGTTTGAGGTCATAGGTTCCACACCCCAGAACACACACACCCCCAAAAAAGTAATTAATTAACATGAGTTTGTTCTAGATAGGTTAATATACTCAGTCTGTGTGTTCAGATAATAATGTTTATGAGCCTAGAGAATTAAAAGGCAGACTTTGGATTATGGTGAGTTCATTAAGTTTTCATATTTTACAAAGCTTCGTGAGGATCAAGCACCTGACCTCAGCTAAGAACAACCCCCACACCGTGACTCTCTTTGTGAGCAAATTCTCCCTTGCTAGTGTTCTCTTCAGGCCTCCAGGGATTGGGTGAGTATAACAGTCTGTTTGACTGAGTTACTCTACCAATTCAAGTCACATCCAGAAGCACCTTCACGGACATACCCAGAAATAATGTTAAGCCACATATCTGGGCATCCTGTGACCCAGTCAAGTTGACTCATAAAATTAACCATCACAGAGAGGTTTCTCTTTGCTTTTCTTTTTGGCAGTCATGAATAAAGAACTTGTGATAAAATTACAACCAGTAGTTTCTTAGAAGTTGATTGCCTAGCTACTCTCCAAGCTCTTCAAAATAATGCACTTAGGAATGTGACTGGCCTCAAGTCTGAAGTCTCTGCCTACAAACAGAGGAATGGACAGGAGGACCTTTTCTCTTTTAAAATGTCTGATAATAGACTATTGTCCTCTTTTTTCTTTTTTATTACAATGTGCTTTTATTTGTGCATTATAGTCTCATATCAGAGTAAAAATCATGTTGACAGTGACATAGATGCACACATTTGGTGCCCCTCCTCCGCCTCCCCATTTCCCTCTTTCCCAATACACAGTATTGAGATTGACCTTGGTATATTCGCATATGCATACATAGTCAATGGTAGTATTTCCATTGATGAACCTCAGTCTTTCCCCTCCCCTTCCCTTAGACCACCTCCCTGACTCCACTGAGGTTTCTCCCTCTGGTATCCCAATTCCTCCCTAGCTTGCACATATTAAAGAAAACATATGACCCTTCATGTTCTGTAACTGGCTAGTCCTCTGTTTAAGAGGGATAGTTAAAATCATGCAAAATTCTACTTTTGCAAAAACGGTAAATAAATATTATATTGGAGAGGTGACAAATATATATTGGACCATTTACCTTTAATTCTACATCATATCTCTGAATAGTCAACTATAATGGGCCATACCTGGAGGAGGAGATTTGAAAGACTGTGCGGCTTGTGGGTGGGCCTTGCAATTGTTAAAACATTAGTGAATGGGATCTTTTTCCTAGAAGAGAAGTACAAGAGAAAGAGGGAACTGTTTTCTTGTTTTATGAAGTAGAATTCCTTTCTAATTCTCTGAGCCTTTTCCTATAACTGCTGTAGCATGTGTTTTAAATTATATCGTATGCATGTGTTCCCTATAAAATTAGCCATCATGACCCATTGTTCCACAGTCCTTCCTTTCATCACATTTTAGAGGCCTGTGTTCCATATTAGCAAATAACCCTTAGGGAAAATTATGCATTTTCCATACACCAGCTTTGTTACATATTTGATAACACTTATTGTATGTTTAAGGATATAGGTCAATATATAAAATTTTTTGAAGAATAAAACAAGCACCCAATTGTTTCCTCATGGCAAGCAAACCAGGAAGTCAAAATGAATATATCTCACATCAATATCAAAACAGAATTAACAGCTCCATTTTTGACCCATATGTACAGGAATATATATAACTCCATCAATATGTTAACTAGGGTGAAGGCATGTTGCCAAGTATAGAACCCACTCAAATTCCTTGGGTTCTCAGTTTAAAATGAAATTGGAAACTTTTCAGGTCCAAGGTCCTTTTTGGTGCTATAAAATGTGACTTCCTGGTTGAAAACACAAAGTTTTTGGATACCAACTTACAAAAAATATGATAAGTGTGAGTGAATCAGTAACATATGGATTACATTTTCTTTCTTAAAATCTATGATTTTTAAAACCTTCTAAATAGAAAATTCATGGTAAAAACATGCATTGGGTTTAGCCAACTCTAAATCATTTGAAAACTATTTCTAAGACATTTTTCTATCAATGGATATATGGCAGGATTGCCAGCCCATACTGTTACTGTAATTGCACTCTTCCCCCAAGCCTCCTCTACACCGCTGAGTTAATACACAAGAGAAAACAATTAAACTGCTGCTCAGTTCTTCTCATTCTTGCTCTTTTTTCTATCCTTCTTCTTTGAATGTGTCCTGAAACAACTTTCTGTATTATTTCTGTTGCAATGACATTGATGTTTTTAAATTAAATTGTGCTCCAAAGGATTCTAAACATAAAACTCTGGGGAATAGCAGCAAAGGATATAGATTCCTGACGAAAAGAAATACATTTGTTTGTAATTCAAAATGTACATCTCAAAGATAAGAGCTCTTTTCTTGTCTTCTGTCCACAAACCATTGACCCATTAATCAAAATTAAACAGTATCCAGGTTGTTCAGAATGAACCCTGAATACATGACCACTTGTGAATAAAACTATAAAGAAATAAGCTAATGTCTCTAACCTCAATAAAGTGGAATATGAGTGTGTACGTGTGTATGTATATATGTGTAAAATACTATTTTCTGTATTTCTACCTCCTTGCTTGAAATGCTTCCTGTTATCAAATGTTTTGAATTAGGTTTTGGCCTTAGAAAAATTATTAGTGTGCAGTTGACCCCACATCGATGTTTACTTAATGGTCTGCCTAAATTATTTCTGAAAATAAGATTATATATTCATGTGCCCTCTGATTGCAGTGCTATTAAATTTTCTAGAATTCTGCATGCTTATATCCCTGAGTTGTAAATATTTTCCAAGGTTGGTCAGGGCTGTTTGCCAATTGAACACTTTGAGAGTTGTACTATCTTATCTACTCAGCTTAAACAGTACAGAGGTCCAAGCTAGGTTGGGCCATAAATCAGAATTTATTACTTAATGGATTTCTAACTTCAGAGTACAAAGAAGCAATGTTCTATTTATTTTAAACAATAATTACCTTAGTATGGATGTAACATACCACTTATTTACTTCAGATTTCCATTCAAATAGCATTTATAAATATATAAGCTTTTGTGTAGAATATTGAATGTCACAGTGTGTAATATCCTGTTAGGTTACTTATATAGGTTAAAAACAAAAACTTTAAAAAATAAAGATTCTATAGTTCTCATATTTTATGCAATAGTACAAATTCTACAATATTACGTTAACATTTATCTATATAAAACCTAACCCAGAAGACTTGGATAGCTGCAATTCCCTGAACTGTGGCAGATTAATCCATGAAGATTGTCTCCCAACTCTCTAATTACAATTAATGAATCTAATTACTGTGATGGCTTGAATATTATGCTTTCATCTTAAAATCGACTGTGTCTATTTTCAGCTTCCCTTTTGAAATAATATCATCCTAAAGTTTTCAAGAATGGTGAAAATTTCCAGAGGAATTTGAAATTTAACTGTAATAAATGTTGGGCTTATTTATTTAACGTTCAATAAAATCTACTGAGTATCTTACAAAGAGTCAGATACCCTCCTCCTTTCTGGGGATTTTCAGTAGCTGCATAAATTCAATGCTATAAGTATCAGGAGTGTAAAATACCCATATATCATAATGAATGTGGTATTCTATTTTTTTTGTTTGTTTCCAAAACTTTTTGTCTTCTGTAGGTTTTTTAGTTTATCTTTAACATCCTATTAGAAGGAATGTTGCTTTCTACCCTCCTAAATGAAATTTTATTTAAGTAGAAAAGGAGATCAGCTTAAAGCAATACTCTATGTTGTAGTCATTTTATGAATTTTAGGTAAGTTTTTTAAAATCTGAAAGGAGTAGTCTTAATAGACTTCTGGATCAAGAATTAAGTATCACTCAAATTCAAATGAGAAGTGAGTCATCAGAACACCTTATTCTATCATCAAATACTTAAAATTAAGAATGACACCTATGATTTATTTACCCTGGCAACTTTTGGTTACATGTAATTGTGAATCATGGTTACTAAAGTAATAAAATGTTTACAAATGATGAGTTTTTCTAATTGCCAGGTTATAATAACTACCTTGCATAAGTCTATATTCATGAATTGAAAAATCAAACACTAGTGTTATTTCCAATGCTAATGCCTTCTTTCCCTTATTCAGCATCCTCCCAACCAGAAAGAAGGTAGAGTCCTAAAGTAATTGATGAAATTACTTTGTGCTAAAATTCTACAATATTACACTAACAAAGTGATGCTACATTTAAAAAAAATAAATGAACAGTCCTGGTTGAGAAAAATATATCCATGGGGTATAATACTGGCCATTTAGCTTACTCATTTAAACTATTCATATATTTAAAGGTGGGCACCAAATAATTGGATATAGAGGCCAGAAATATTTAAAAGAAGATTAAACCTTCTAAAAAGAAGTGATAGAGATATTGTAATAAAAATCCTTGGGTCTAGAACCAGAGATTCCTAATCTTATTTGGTTTACTCCCACCTTTATAGAAAAAAAATTACTCATCATGCCCTTGGAAACCTAATTTCTTTACTGTAACAATACAATGACAAATTTTAGTTATTTTTGTGTCTATATTTTGTTATAGCACCCACACCTCCATAGGGAGAAGGCATAGCCCACTTTGGAAACCTACAGAAGACCAAAGTCACACATAGTAGCATAGCACTCAAAGTTAAGAGAAAGCTGCATGAAACATCCAATTGCCTCACAACCATCAACTTTCTGTTAGGTGGCCATATACTTCAGTTTGTACCATTTTGATGACTAGAATTCCACTACTTCATAAGAACAGCTTAATTCACTTTTTAAGAGCTTTTGCTATTCTGCCTCATTAAAAATTCTACTCATGAGAATGACTTCTGCCTGGGAAAGTTAAACAGAAATCTACTCCACACATCATCTGTCTCTTCAAATCTGTAAAACAATAATATCTGCTTCGTCTTCACTTCTTCACTTCTACCAGAGAAATATTATCAGAGGTCTTAGCCTTCAGCCTGTGTCACCAGCTCAATGGCCTCTTTGTCACTATACCCTGGAAGGCAATACTCTGCCTGTGTGTCAGCAAGAATGAATTAAATAAAATATTAATACACAAATATACCCCCTTTATTTAATTTGGTATTTTAGGATTGCTAATAGACAGCAGATATTCATTGGCTGAGAAAACAAACAAGAGTGATCCAGATAAAATATTCTCAAGTAAATCTGCTTATATCACTAGGGAACTTGGGAAAGCAGGTGAAAATAATATCACATGTCCAAGAGCAGATATTATTCAACACACACACACACACACACACACACACACACACACACACACAAACAAGGCACCACAGCCACCACCCATTTCACCATGAAAAAAAAAAACATGATTTTGAGCTTTTGGAAGGTACTCTGATAATGGAAACAAATCTGCATATCCGGCCTATACGAGTGCCATACAAGGTGTTTGGTATAATCTATTTTCCTATTCCCTCTCCACATGCACATGCGCACAGAATCCTACAGGGAAACTTCAGTATGATTTACGTCTATGCCAATATTCTCTTTTCCCTGATAACATTTTAAAAATGTTTTGCATAGTTTCATCAGACTAGAAGAAAAGGTCTGTAACATTCTTCTCTCACAAGATGTGGCATCCCACAGAGAGCCAAGAGAAGTGAAGAATCAACAAGCTTCATCAAATCCCAGTCTTTCTCCACCAAAAGTTGAAATAATCAGAGTTGCAAAATGTGTGTGTGTGTGTATGTGTGTATGTGTGTGTGTGTGTGATGTGTGGGTGTGTGGTATGTGGGTGTGTCTGTATGTGTGTGGTATGTGTTTGACTTTAGAGGCCACAGTCCATGAAGTGAGTCAGTGGGGGTAGGTGGCTCTAGACAACTGATAGACTTTCTATGGCTAACCATGACACTATAGATGGCAGCACATCACTGGAGTATAGTACTGAGCTAGTTAAATGGTGCCTCATGTTGAGCATAGAAAGAGCTGGTGACGATGTCACAATCACATTATATACATAGAGCTTAGCACTGCTTGTCTAACCTGGAGAGCAGCCAATAGCCACAGGAGCAGCATACACTCACAGCTGTATTCTCCAGGTTCAGAGCACTGAGTACGGGCGAGTCACCAAATACAACGGTGGAATTCTAGCAACATGAATGATAGGAAGATGTCCGAATCAAGAGTTGACTACAACATTTGGAGACTCTAATGCAATTAAAAAAAAAAAAACACTTTATTTTTCCATGCCCGGGTCCTAGACACCATCTCTCGCCCCCCTACATGTACACATACCCAAACATGCACATAAGGCCACAAAAGCTCATTTGTGCATCTCAATATCCCAAACTTTTGTGCTGTTATTGGGAAGCTGAAGAACTACATTCAACTAATACATGACCAGTGGATAGAGACTGGATTTTGGCCTTGGGACAGGTAGAGAGAACATCTGCTCAAAAACTTTGGATAAACAGTAATAAGTTAACTTTTTTTGTATGTGTGGTACTGGGGATTGAACCCAGGGGCATTCTACCTCTGAGCTACACCCCCAGCCCTATATTTTATTTTTTACTTTGAAGCAGAGTCTCACTAAATTGTAGAGGGCCTCACTAAGTAACTGAGGCTGGCTGTGAACCCGCTATCCTCCTGTCTCAACCTCCCAAATACTGGGATTACAAGCATGTGCCACCACACTAGGCTATAAATTAACTTTAAAGGAAGCATACTTGGTTTATGTATGTACTAAGATGGGTTGTATTAGAGGACTCTTAGTATAAAAGAATAGTACAATCCTGTTTTACAGTCTCCCAATAATTTCTTTTTTAGCTCCCTATCTCATGCCTTGATTAATTTTCACAATCACTTCCCATTGTAAGCTCATTTAGTGTGGGTCAACTAAAATACCAAGATATGGTTCAAAGATTTTATGTGAATTATCTTCTATACATATTTCTTCTCTCCTGTAATATAGATTTAATATCAGGAAACTAAATGCAGGGCTTGACTTTGATTCCTGCTCAGTTTTATCTTGTTAGTTTTGGTCCATTATTTGAGCTTATCAAAATAATTTTTCATCCTGATTCTTTCATCCATTATATTCTCTATCAATCTCATTATTGTATAAATGAGTTGATAAGTAGTATCCTTTATCCTTGAGGTCCAAATGGACCAGTAACAAATAGAAAATGTTCTTTAAGAAGTGATTTTATTCAGTCTATTGAGTTTTGAGTGTAATCCATTTGCCTATTTCAAGTTTAATGAACGTACAGGTTATGAACTGAGGCTTTATCTAAACGCTAATAACATATAGCTTTTGAACAAAGCACCATTAACCATGATTTGTGGAATGATCATCAATCAAATTATTCTCCTTATTTACTTGCATTTATATTCATGTGCTTGTCTTTTACTATTTCTTTCTTCATGTACTTCCCTTCTTCTGTGAGATACTCTCTGAAATGTTTAATGGTTTAAAGGAATAGTGCAAAGGAAGGGAAAAGAGAGCTAAACTTTTGATTCTTCCATATAAGGTAGGCTCTTTGCCTGACATATTATACATGACAATATTCTTCCCCACAATCCCCTGCATGAAATCTTGTTGTTGTACTTCTTATAGATGATAAAATAAAAATTTAAAAAAATTCTCTAACTGGGTCAAAGACTCAGAATGGATAAGCAGCGACTCTGTGACATGAAACCAGGTGCTCCACTTATTCATCCCGCAAATCTTGGGCATCATTTAAGACTCAACTCTGTTCCCACCATATAGTTTCTCCAGCCTTTATTGACATTTTCTTCCTCCTGTTAGTGCTTACAGTAATTAGTATTTGTGGAAAAGAATCTAACTTTTCTTTTGAACCCTCTTCCTCTGCCCAGCCTTGTTTCCTTTCAAACAACCACAATGAGGTTTTCCAATTTCATCTTTCCCCAATTCTCAGACTCATCTGGAGGTGAAGCCCAGAGGCCCCAGCTATCAGGCAGGCCCAAAGGACTGTTTTTCCAAGGCAACCTGGCCTAGCACAGGTACCCTGTGTACCCTCTGGCTCAGACCTACACAACCACTTAGATTTCTGCACTGCTTTCTGATTTAGCTCAGTGGTATCCCCCTTCCAGGTTCAAATGTATTTACAATTCATCTGATCTTTAATATCAATTTAATGAAGGAAACAGGGTATCTGTCTTGTTCTTAGATAATCGCCCCATTCAAAACCTTCTTGGAGCCTATCTGCTTCAGGCAAATATGTCTTTCAGTTATCTTCCAAATGTTGCCAGTTATATAGCCTCAAAACAAATACAATTAAATAATAATCATGGATAACCTCTGTTGAGCGTTCACCTTGTAACAGGCACTGTTCCATGCACATCACACATCGTATGTACATGCTTTAATCTTCTCAGCAATTCCTTGAAGCTTACCAGGAATGAACCTGGAGCCCCAAAGGAAAAGGACCCTTGCCCCAGTCACAAGGCTTGTGAGTGAGTGATCCAGAACAGGATGCAAGCAAGGCAAGCTGGCCCCAAGGCCTGACCTCTGAGCAGGGCAGAAGGGAAGGGAAGGGAATCTACCTTTTGTTAAGAGAGTTGTGTTTATCTCGTGCTACTTATTTAATAATACAAGACATCAGATATGTATGTAAGCGTCTCAAGAATCACATCTTCTGAATTATTTGTTGTAGATATAGAATAGCACCCCAATTAATGTGTACATTGTGTGACCTCAGGAAGCCTGCATTCACACAGTACATTAAAAATACTATCTAGGAAGTGATGGGTGATTTTTTAAAAGCGTAAAGGAATGAAAATAAGGAGTTATGATAGCCAGTTGGGGGAAGGGGAACTAGGGATTGAACCCAGGGGCATTCTACCTCTGAGTTATACTCCCAGCCTTTTTAATTTATTATCTTGGAACAAGGTCTCATTAAGTTACTGATTATCTCATTATGTTGCTACAACTGGCCTCCAACATGCAATCCTCCTGTCTCTGGTTCCCAAGTACTGGAATTATAGATGTGTGCCACCATGCCCACCTCAAAGGTTGGTTTTTATTGTTACTATCAAGTACTTTAAAGATTGTGTGGGGGAGAAATACCTAGTAAATTAGTCTCTTTGTTTTGTATGTTTAAGAGTCAACCATGGTCTTAACTCTCTTAGCTGAGACTTCTGCTTCTGGCTCTCAGAAGTTCTTAGACATAGTACTACCCCTAAACGAACAGTCATCTGAAAAGTATATTTGGTCATATTTCTATCCTCTGTTGAGTCAGACAGTGGCCTCTCATCATATCCCTCCATTTCACTGACACATTAAAAATTCAAGAATAAAAAAGCATCTGTATGCCTTTACTTTAAAACAGTCACATTAGCATCCAACTGCTTGATTTGCCTATTTGATAAAAATGATGCTGAAAATCAGAAAACAGAACTGCTCAGTTTACCAAACTTACTGATTTATTCTCTATTTAACATAGGGCTAGGATTCCATCCTGAGATGAGTTATATAAGCACAAAAACACATTGTCATCATTTGCTTCAAATTTTTGTTTGAAATGTTTTAAATCCTAGAAAATCAAGGAAGTGTCAGCACAACCTAAATTTGGTACAGCATCTGAAAATCACAAGATTATAGTCTTCTATTGAAAAGAAGGCTGAAAACATGGTTGTTCAGAGAAGGACGTACTGTGAATATGGTAAGAGTTCCAGCAAAGGAGTTTGGCCTTGATGAAGCAGCAGAAACACAAAATGTCAAAACAAGTCTGTAGGCACACAGAGCTACTTAGAATCACAAGGGATGATAGGCAGGGAATCAGGTTCCTGTTTGGGGTCTGAGAGTAAAAAGAAAAATCAACAGTCCTGGTTTCATGTTCCGAATTATTTTATAAAAAGTAGGGAGGTAGCTGAAATCTAAAAAATAGAACAAATTATTTGTTCCATTCATAGCACTTTTTTATTGGTTTTGGTTTTTATTTTTTATAATAATTGGCACATTGTAATCATACATCGTTGTTAGGTACAAGCTGATAAAGGCATATATGCACACATTTCTCATTTAACCCCTTCCCCAATTCCCACCCCACTCCCTCGCCCTCTCTCCTTCTCAAGATCAGTTTAGTGGTTGACTTTTATATATTTCTGAAAGTATGTCATGTGCATTAGGGTGACCCCCCAACCCCCGTCCATCCCCTTCAGTTAAGCCAACTTCTTTGCTTATCTAGGATTTTTCCTTTTTCATTTGGAGTCCCTCTTATGCCCCATCTTCTCCCTAGCATCTGCATATTAGGGAGAACATATGCTTTTTTACTGTTTGTGACTCACTAATCTCACTTAACATAATGTTTTCCAGTTGCATCCACTTCCCTGCAAATAACATGATTTTGTTCTTCTTTATGGCTGAGTAAAATTCCATTGTGTACAAATCCCATAATTTTGTAATCCATTCATCTGTCGATGGACATCTTGGCTGCTTTCATAGTTTGGCTATTGTGAATTGTTCAGCTATAAACATAGATACACATGCATTGGTCTGATAGCTTGGTTCTATTCTCTTAGGTAGATACCCAGGAGTGGTATTGCTGGATCATATGGTAGGTTCATTCCCATTCATCTGAGGATCCTCCCTACTGATTTCCAAAGTACTTGCACTAATTTGCAATCCCACCAACAATGTATTAGGGTTCCTACTTCTCCACACCCTTGCCAGCATTTGTTGTTGTTCGTGTTTTTTATGATTGCTATTCTGATTAGAGTTAGGTGAAATCTCAAGGTAGTTTTGATTTGCATCTCTCTGATTGCTAATGATGCAGAACATTTCCTCATGCATTTATTGGCCATTTTTATGAGTTCTCTGTATATCCTAGATATTAGACCTCTATCAGAAGAGTAGCTGGCAAAAATTTTCTCCCACTATGTGGGCTCTCTGTTGAGGTTCTTGGTAGTTTACTTTGCTGTGCAGAAGCTCTTCAGTTTAATGCAATCACATTTATTGCTCTTCCTTTGAGTTGCTTGTGCTGTTGGGGTCTTGTTGAGAAAGTTTTTACCTGTGCCTATGTGTTGAAGTGTTGGCCCTATGCCCTCTTCAAGTAGCTGCAAGGTCTCTGGCCTAACTTCCAGGTCTTTGATCCACCCTGAGTTGACTCTTGTACAGGGTGAGAAAGTGGGGTTTATTTCCATTTTCCTGCATATGTTTAACCAGTTTTGCCAACACCATTTGTTAAAGAGGCTATCTTGTTTTCTAGTGTATATTTTTGGCTCCTTTGTCAAAAATCAATTGACTGTAAGAACATAGGTCTATTTCTGAATCTTCTATTCTGCTCCATTGGTCTATGTGTCTGTTTTTGTGCCAATACCATGCTGCTTTTATTACTGTGACTTTGTAGTAGAGTTTGAAGTCAGGTATTGTGATATCTCTTGCATGGTTCTTGTTGCTAAGAACTACTTTGGCTATCCTGGGCTTTTTGTTGTTCCAAATGAATTTAAGGACTGATTTTTCTATGTCTGTGAGAAGTGACCTTGGTAATATCATGGGTATTGCATTGAATCTGTAGATCACTTTTGGGAGAATGGCTATTTTGATGATATTTATTCTGTCTATCCAAGAGCATGGAAGATCTTTCCATTCTCTAAGGTCTTCATCAATTTCTTTTTTCAACTTTTTATACTTTTCCTTATAGAGGTCTTTTACCTCTTTGGTTAGGTTTATCCCTAAGTATTTTATTTTTCGGGATGCTATTGTGAGTGAAATTGTTTTCTGGATTTCTTTTTCAGTGGATTTATGGTTGGCATACAGGAAAGCTTCTGATTTTTTAAGGTTAATTTTGTATCCAGACACTTTGCTGAATTTGTTAATCAGTTCTATAAGTTTTTTCGTTGACTTTGTTGGGTCTTCTAATTATAGTATCATGTCATCTGCAAAAAGGGATAGTTTTAGTTCTTCTTTCCCTATTTTTCCCTCTGTGATTTCCTTCTCTTGCCTTATTGCTCTGGCTAGAGTCTCAAGTACTATATTGAACAGAAGAGGTGATAATGGACATCCTTATCTTGTTCCTATTTTTAGTGGGAACTCTTGCAGTTTTTCTCCATGTAATATGATGTTAGCTGTGTGACTGTTGTATATTGCCTTTATGATGTTGAGGGGTGTTCCTTCTATTCTGATTCTTTGAAGTGCTTTTAGCATGAATGGCTGTTGGATCTTGTCAAATGTTTTCTCAGCATCAATTGAGATGATCATGTGATTTTTGCTTTGATTCTGTTTATGTGGTGAATTACATGGATTGTTTTTCGTATGTTAAACTAACCTTGCATTCCTGGGATGAACCCGACTTGGTCATGGTGAATAATTTACTTGAGGTGGTTTTCAATGCACATTGATAGTAGATTAGCAGTTTTGCATCTAAGTTCATCAATGATATAGGCCTATAGTTTTCTTTTATTGAGCTGTCTTTATTTTGCTTTGGTATTAATGTGATGTTGGCTTCATAGAATGTGTTTGGGAGGGTCCCGTTTCTTTCTATTTCACAGACTAGTTTGAGGAGTATTGGGATTAGCTCTTCTATAAATGTTTTATAAAATTCACTTGGAAAACCATCTGGCCCTGGGCTTTTGTTTGATGGTAAACTCTTTATTGCTGTTTCTATCTCTTTGATTGTTATTGGTCGGTTTAAGTTTTCTATATCTTCTTGGCTCAATTTAGGAAGGTTATATGTGTCAAGAAATTTTTCAATTTCTTCTAGACTTTCCATTTTGTTGGAGTATATTTTTTCAAAATAATTTCTGATGATCTTCTGTATTTCCATACTGTCGGTGGTAATATCACCTTTTTCATCTCTTATTTTGGTAATTTGGGTTGATTCTCTCTTTATGTTGGTTAGGTTGCCCAATGGTTTATCTATCTTGTTTATGTTTTCAAGAAACCAGCTTTTGGTTTTGTTTATTTGCTGTATTTTTTTTATTCTCTACTTATTAATTTCTGCTTTGATTTTCATAATTTCCTGTCTTCTACTAGCTTTGGGGTTAGACTATTCTTGTTTTTTGAGTGCTTTGAGCTGTGTCTTTAGGTTATTTATTTGGTGATTTTCTGTTCTTATGTGGACACTCAGTGCTATAAATTTTCCTCTTAGTACTGCCTTCAAAGTGTCCCAGAGGTTTTGATATGTTGTGTCTCTGCTTTCATTGGTTTCTAGGAATTTTTTAATTTCTCCCCTTACTTCTTCTATGACCCAATTCTCATTCAGGAGTGTGGTGTTCAGTCTCCATGTGTTTACATGGTTATTCTGGGGCTTCTTAGAGTTGATTTCTAGTTTCACTCCATTGTGGTCTGAAATGATGCAGGGAATTATGTTACATTTTTTGAATTTGCCAGTGCTCACTTTGTGGCCCAGAATGTGGTCTATTTTGGAGAAGGTTCCATGGGCACCTAAGAAAAATGTGAATTCAGCTGTAGTTGTGTGAAAGAATCCATATGTGTCTAATAGGTCCATTTGGTTTATGATATTCTTTAGGTCTGAGGCATCTCTACTGACCTTTTGTTTAGAAGATTGGTCTAGTGATGTGAGAGGAGTATTGAAGTCTCCCAGTATTAATGTATTGGGATCTATGTGTGTCTTTATATCATATAGAGTTTGTTTTATGAAAGTGA
Source organism: Graphiurus murinus (assembly GCA_004027655.1). Lineage (NCBI taxonomy): Eukaryota > Metazoa > Chordata > Mammalia > Rodentia > Gliridae > Graphiurus > Graphiurus murinus. The sequence goes on from PVLC010001419.1 coordinate 65,571, forward strand.
ATGCACCTATGTTTGGGGCATAGATGTTGATAATTGTTATTTCTTCTTGCTGGATTGTTTCTTTTACTAGTAAAAAGTGACCTGCTTTGTCTTTTCTGATAAGCTTAGGCTTGAAGTCTAATTTATCTGACATCATGGTTGCTACTCCTGCTTGTCTTCGAGTTCCATTGGCATGGATTACCTTACTCCAGCCCTTCACCTTTAGTTTGTGGTAATCTTTGCTTGTAAGGTGTGTTTCTTGTAGGCAGCATATAGATGGATTCTAGGTTTTGATCCATTTTGCCACCTTGTGCCCTTTTATTGGGGAGTTGAAACCATTTATATTCAGTGTGATTATTGAGAGATGATTTTTAATTCCTAAAATTTTGGGTTTTGACTTCTGGTTTTGGTGGTGTTTATTCTTCTTTGCTTAGTTGTTTGCTTCCTGGAAATTATTGTTTCTCTGGTTCTGACATTTGCTTGTTAGTTCTTCTTTGTAGCTAGTCTCTTTCAGTATTTTCTTTAGAAGACATAAATTCTTTCAGTTTCTATTTTTCATGGAAGATTTTTATATCCCTATCAATTTTGAGAGAGAGTTTTGCTGGGTAAGAGAATCTTGGCTGCAAATTATTTTCTTTCAGAGTTTGGAATATGTTACTCCAGCCCCTCCTGGCTTTCATGACTTGATTTGGGAGGTCTTGAGTGATTCTAATTGGTTTGCCTCTAAATGTCACTTGACCTTTTACTTTTGTTGCCTTTAGAATTCTCTCTTTAGCCTCTACATTAGTCAACTTGATTATTATGTGGTGTGGTGAGCCTCTTCTTTGGTCTTGTCTTGAGGGAGTTCTGTATGTTTCCTGTACCTGTGTGTCGACTTCTCATTCTATGTTTGGAAAATTCTCTGATATTACTTCTTTGAAAAGATTTTTTATTCCATTAGTTTCAACTTCTAATCCCTCTTCTCTGCCTATTGTTCTTAGGTTAAGTCTTTTAAAATCGGCCCAGATCTCATTGATTTCCAATTCATACTGTCAAATTTTTTTTCTAAGTTATGTACTATGGATTCATTTTTGGAATGGTCATCTAAGAGTGATATTCTATTTTCCATGTGGTCCAATCTACTGTTTATAGTTTGTATTGATGCCTTCACTTCAGTTATTTCATCTTTGACTTCCTTCAATGCTTCTCTTTGGTTCCTGTTCAGGATGTCAGATTCTTTATTTGTTCCTTTATTTCTTTCCAACTCTCCCTGCATTCTTTCCAAAAATCTTGTATTGATTCTAGTATTAAAGATCTGAATTGTTCTTCAAAGATCTGAATTGTTCTTCTGGTAATCTCTGCCATTCTGGGATCTGTTATTGAGGGGTTGTGGTGGCTCATTGTTTCTTTGCTATTTTTCCTTCCCTTGGTTTCCTTGTTCTTAAATTTATATCTTTGCTATTCTTGTAAGCTTTCTCATCCAATCTCTGCAGTGGGGGTTTAGAGGTGTCTGCTAGTATATACAGGGACAGGTTGTGTTCAGTGGTAAAGGTTGGGTGAGAAGTCACAATGATGAGTGCAAGAATAGGGTAAAGTAGAGGGTATTGTCCAGTGGAATAAGAGATTGAGTGTGTTGAGGTGATATATAGTAATGGTTAGAGATAGTGGATATGTCAGGGGATTCTAGTAGTTAATGTAGAGTTTTAGTTGTGGTAGTATGAGATGGTCTTGATATGAGATAGGGAAAAAAGGAAAAAGAAAAGAGAAGAGAAGAAGTGTTGAGAGGGATATAGATGGGAGAGATGGAGGGAAGCTTGTAAAAGGGATAAGGAAGACATTCAACAAACTAAGCAAAAAATAACAAAGCAACCAATCATCCAAACAAACATAAATAAAGGCAATATATAACTAAAACAGAGTAAAAACAAATAAAACATAACACACACACACACACACACACACACACACACACACACACACAAAACAACAGCAACAAGAAACAAAAACAAAAACCCTACTAGTTTGTAAGTACAGAGCTGAGTCGGCTTCTGCAGCCCTTTTGGATCTGAGTGGATATTTTCAGCTTTTAAATGTCTGCTCACTCTATTAAATTTTCGAGTGTGTCTCTGGCATTCTTATTTGCTCTGTCAGTGCAGGCAGAGAGTTCCGCTGATGCCTCTCCTGCTGCAAGCTTGTGTCCCTGAGCTGTCCACAAGGCCTGTCTGCATCTCTCTCTCTGCTTTTGTTGGTGGTGGGAGTGCAGTCTATATGCTAGGCATTTTCCAGGGTGCCTGGAAGTTCTCTATGCCCATTTGCGCTGGGTCCCTCTCGCACTTCTGCTCTATCCAATCATATTCAATCGCTTGAAGGGCGGGTGATTGAGTCTGTGCTTTGTATAGGGGCCCCCTCACCCTGTGGGTGTAATTTAACTTACAGATCCCTGCTGCTCTGGTTCCAGTGGGAGGGGTGATCTGGGGTGTCCTCGCCACAGGCTTAAGATGATTGTCCCAGGTTTTCTTGATTACTGTTGATCCTTCAGGGATATGCCACCTGATTAGGGTGTGGAATTCCATAGTCGCTTACTCCACTTCTGGTAGTTGGGTGCGCAGGAGGTTGTGGGAGGTCTTGGTGGTAATAGATGCTGCTCTTGGGGCCTGGCAAAATGGCGGCTGGCAAGATGGTGGCTGCCGGTTTGCTGTGCAAGCCACTACAGTGCCCTGGCTCCTTTGGTCTCCCTAGGTTCTCTTCAGCTGTTTTATTCACTTTTTTTTTTTTTTTTTTTTTTTTTGCTGATTTGCTTTTCTTTCCTTCCATGAAGAAGCTGCATTTGCAGCAGTTTTGATTCAAGCTCTGCAGGGCAGTTGATCGCTGCTCCAGCTCTGGTGCCAGAGGTGAGATGGGATTGTCCTGTGGGGGCTTACACTGGTCGTATAGTGGGTTCCAGTCTCTGTGGAAGGTGCAGAGATTCGCTGCCCGGTTAGGATGTGGAGTTCTGGAGTCACTTACTCCATGCCTGGTTGCCGGGTATGCAGCTGGGCAGTCGGTTTAAAGACTAAAAGGCCACCATGGCCGCGGCTCTGTGGCTTGGGGCAGCTACCACATGGTCAGGCTTTCTGGGGTCTCTTTAGTTGTAGTTCAATTTTCATTGCTTTGTTCGCTTTTTGGTTTCTTTTTTTCTTCTGTTAAGAAGCTGCTTTTATGGCAGATTTGATTTGAGCTCACAGCGCCTGAGGAGAGGTGTTTCACTCAGATGCCATCTTGGGTTCTCTTGATTCATAGCACTTTTATTTAAGACTGTTCCTTAAGAAACAAATGTGCTAGTCTCCAAATAATATGTATATTATTATTTTGCTTCCCCTTCTTTGGAAAAGCAACTGGACATAATTTCACAGAATCTCAGATCTACTATCTTCATAGTTGAGCTAAAAATATAGGGACTGATCACTTTGTCCTGGTTTAGACCATTTTATATATGGCTAAAGCAATCTGCCAAAAAGAAGTCAAACCACACAAAATTCCAACAGAGATTTTTTTTTTTTTTTTTTTTTTTTTTTTTTGGTGGCAAAAGTATGTATGATTATCAAGCTTAGGTTCCACATTTTCCAGACTCCAAAACTTGTTTGTCCTTATTTCAGGAAAGAAAAATGCTGCTGAAGTTTTCACAAAAGGCTGCGGAGCATGAGATGATGTAGTAGAGAGATATGAGGTCACTGTGTCTCAGAAACAGGCCCCCTCCAAACACAACAGCAGAGGAGGAGGAACTCCATGGACAAGTGCTATTTTGTCTACATAGCTGTAAATATTCATCAGAATTCATTTGTTTATATTTCCCTATCAAGATAAACAGAGACATAATTGAGCTCTGAGGAAGTTTTGCAGAGATGACAAGGGATGATTTGTTTTCAACAGAAAGCAAACTCGAGCTCTGTTAAGGATGGCAGTTCATGAGAATGCAGTAGCCTGTGCTCCACTTCCCTGCTACCTACAGGCATCCAAGATGGCCAGGGAGGGGCTGAGAAGATGGAAGCTCACATTACTAAAAAGGCTAATGCCCTTTTAACATCCATCGCCATGTCCTAAGAGCTGGGTGTCACCAACAATGGATCCAAAACGTAGCCTTCTGACAGTCATCATGCATTCTTTCTAACCCACCAAGAAACACCACAACTTTCAGCCTTACTGATGTGAGAGAAGATTTAAAAAAAAAAAAAGCAAAGTGAAACAAAAGTATTCAAGGAGTGGGTGAACAGACTTTCATTACTTTATACAGGTGAAGTGAAATGGCTCCCCCCACAAACCCATTATGAGAATAAATCAGAGTGTTTGGTTTTGTGAAAAAAAATAAAAGAATCATTCTAAACCAATTCAGGGAATATTCTTCCCCAAATTTTTCCTTGAAAAAAATACAATTATAAGATAAAAAGTTGCTTGGGCTTCTTGAAACAAAACATAAAAGGCAAGAAGCCCATAAGCAATATAGTCTTTCTTAATATCCTGGCTAAGAGTCTTGCATTTGGAATGATGGTACTTGGATTCAAATCCTGGCTTGTTTGCTATGTGACAGCGGGCATATTGCCTCCCCTTTCTGTGCCAAATTTCTTCATTTCAAAGGGGGAGTAATATCAAGAATTAACTCAAAGTTTGGCTGTAAGCATTTTGAGACATGCTTTATGTTAAGTGATTAGAATGCTTCTCAATATATTGCTAATAGTTCATTCACTTGTTTACTTAGTACATGTTTTTTGAGTATCTGCTCTGTGCATATAGCATCCCAGGTGCTTAGGTTATAACAATGAAGTTTCTAAAAAATGTCCTCATGAAATTTGTATTCTAGTGGAATTTAACTATTGAGATTAACCTATTATTTCCAAATCTATAAGAGCCATTCTAAAATAATTTCAAGTTGTACTTATAGCCTAATGTATTATAGATATAAGGCAGAGTCCAGAAATCATTTTAAAGAAGCAGTAACTAAGCCTAAAGAAAAGTGATAAAAAAAAACTAAAATAAGAAAAAGCATAAGTACAGATGCCCTAAAAGCAATGTTTCTTTAAAATTTGAGTAAAAATATCTTCCTGCTGACCAGCATAGAGTCCTAGGTATTCCTCCTTCCAAATTAAGACAGATTCCCTACACACACACAAAAAAAAAGCACTTGTGGAAATGTTAGCAAATTTACTTACAGTAGCCAAAGCAAGCCAAAGGTCCATGATTAAAAAAATAAACATGCAAATTGTGGTATATTTATATAGGAGATTATTCTTCAACAGTCATGAAGAATTTAGTTTTGATAGATGCACTAGCATGATGACTTTCAAAAACAGGAACTAGACACAAATGAGTATATACTGTATAATCCCATTAAGATGCAGTTCAGAATAGGCAAAATAATTTATAGTGATAAAAATCAGTAAGTGGTTGCACAAAGTGGTAGATGGGAAATTCATTGGAAAAGGTCCCAAGAGAACTCTGGGTGATGGAAATCTTTTATGTATTATTTTAAGTGGTAGTAGCTACAGTAATGTATACAATTGTCACAATTCTTTCTAGTCAACTTTTACAATCTGCATTCTATTATACATTATGCCTCATTAATAAAAGAAGTCATTTTTTTTTAAAAATGGTAGACACTTCCTTAGGTAAATACTCATACATTTAACATAAAATTGTAGGTGATAAATGGACCCAGAGGTAACATTTCCTGATATGAAAACAAGAGACTGAGTTGATTTAATTTAAATGTCACATATATACATATATATGCATATATATATATGTATATGTATATATATTTCAAGAAGAATCATTCAGAGAAGAATCTTGGTCTAATTCACTGACATTTCCTATGTACCAATTTTATTTTGACATGCCTTCCTTATGGAGAGTCAAAATAGAATGTCATATTTGATCAGGACATATTTACCATCAAGTACACCATTAATTTTGAAAGGCATGTGTTTGGAGCCATTACATATTTCCTTTGAAAAGCATTTAGGGTAAAAAAGAAGGTTGCTAAGTGCATTAACTATGAAGATATCAATTTATATCTGCTTAAACACCATATTTTGCTCTGAGCAATACTTTAATAGATTCTAAAGAAATAAGAGCTTGGGCCCTTTAAAAAAGAAGCAATTTTCTGTCAAGGGTCTGTAACCCAGGCCAACCTATACAGCTACAAAAATGCCTATAGAGGCTAATAAGGAACTCGATTATATGTTAATTTCAGATTAGCTTTTATACTTGCTTCGGGCTTCAAAAGAAGTTGAGTGAAAAGAAATAGTTCTAGGAAAGAAAATTACTTGTGATTAGAAAAAGACCTTCATGAGGGACTCAAATTTCATTCTTACTTTTGATTGTAGCAAAATGCCATGCAATAAGGAAAAAAGGGAATTTTGAAGAAAAAGAAGGAGAGAGAAGAAAGCTAAATATGAAAATTGCAGATGGTCCCAAAGGAGAAATGAAATGGTTCAGATTGAAAGCTTCTATTTAAATTTGTGGGGGAAAATTAAAGATTATTCTGAATAATGATTGAAGTTTAATGAGAAGACATGTAACTATACTGGTATATTTATTTAAATATTTTCTAATCGAGCTTTATTTTCATAATGATTTTGTGTATGTATATGTGGTACTTGGAACTGAACCCAGGGGCATTCTACCTCTGACTTACACTCCCAGCCCTAGCTTATTTTTATTTTAAAACAGGGTCTAACAAGGTTGATTAGAGTCTCACTACTTACTGAGGCTGTCCTTGAACCTGCGATCTTCCTGTCTCAGCCTCCCAAATGCTGGGATTACAGGCATGCACCACCACATACAGCTTTTCATAATGAATTAATTGTTTAATAGTTCTGCTTGCTGTCCTAGTAATTTTGTTTTTACTGAGAGAGCACGATATAACAGGAAAAAAGGTTCAATCTTACATTTGCCAATGTATAGTAGACAGTTAATAAGTAGGCCTAGGTCTACCAGCTACAGTCCCCCTGAGGATCCTAACCTTTATCACAGAAATAAAACCCAAGAGACAATAAATTGTACCCATACTTGCAATATATTCTGTACCCATATTTTTACACCAATAATTTGTACCCATATTTTTTCTAATCCAAGCCTAAAAATAATTTTATATGCCTTACATAAACCATTCATATAGACCTTTTAAGCTTTTTAACCAAAAACCTTAGTAAGAAATATATTTTGTATTGTTACTGGGTGATAATCTCTCCTGGAAATAAATCCTTATAGGGAAGCAATTTTTTCCTCCCTTCTTGCTTCTTCCCAGAGAAAGAATTAAAAAGGAAAGCATATATAGGGGGATAAAAGAGACTTATTAGGGAAGTGGGGACACAGTGTAAAAGAAGGCTGTGAAAAGGAATTATGACCTGGAAAAAGGGTCTGGAATGGGCCACTTTCTGGAATGGAAAACACCAATGAGTCTTCTGAGTCTTCCAGGGAACGAACTTTACTCAGTCTAGAAACCCTTTCCCCTCATGCATAGCATTTGGGGAGGCCACTATCTCTTTCTACAGCATAGCTCAGTGTATCTGTGCTGTTCTTAGCATGTTGGAAACTTTCCCACAGGTACCTAAGTGAAACCCCCACAGGGGCTTAGCCTTCTGATACCTCTGCAGTTTTCTAACTGAGGTTCTTTGACTGCAGCTAGGTGAGGAGCCCCCTATTCCCCTTAATAAGGACCTGCTTAACTTTCCCTCTGTCCATCTCAATTTTGCCCACCTGCTCATTTCTATCTGGCTGCCTAACAGTATCATATCTTAATTCATTCAGTTTTCTATAACAAAAATACCATAGACTAGATGACTGAAACAACAGGAAATCTAGAGACTGGGGAGTCCAAGTTCTTCTTCCTAGCTTGCAGACAGATATCTTCTTGCAATATCCTCACATGGTACAGAAATAACTAGCTCTAGTCCTTTTATCTTCTTATAAGGACACTAATCTCATAATGGAAAATTCACCCTCATGGAGACACAAAAATGCAGTCCTTAACATTCTCCCCCCAGTCCTCAATTCATAGCCTTCTCCTATCAAAATACATTAATTCCATCTCAACATCCCCAAATATCTTTTTTCCAGCATCAACTCTGAAGCCTAAAGTACAAAGTCTCCTATATAAATATCATTTATATCAGATTTGGATGAGACTCAAGGTATGATTCACCCTGAGGTAAAATTCTTCTCTAGGTGTGAAACCACACAAGTAATTTGCTTCCAAAATAGAATTGTAGAAAAGGTATAGAATAGGCATTCCCATTCCAAAAGGGAGAAAAAGGAAAAAAAAAAAAAAAAAGAAGTGATCAGTCACAAACAAATCCACATCCTAGCAAGACAAATCTTATGAGATTCAAAGGCTCAAAATGTCTTATTGGATAGTCTCCACTACATTGTGGTAGCCATCCCCTCAGATTGCGCTAAGCAGCTTCTGAGGGGGCCTCACCCAAGGGACAACTTTTTTGTTTTTACCCATGCCATTGCTCTGATAAATGGGCCCACCCCACACAGCTTTTGTTGGAGACCATCCACTCAGCTGATACCTAGGTAGTGGCTCTGGTGAGCTCTGAATTGCACTCAGGACCATTCTTCCCTTTTAACACAAGTTGACAACAAAAGAGCTTTGTAGTCCTCTTCTATAGAATGGGAGGATTTGAGAGCCTTCCTTCATTCTAACTCCTTCCCTTCCATTCAAGCTGGTTCCTGTTAAGGTGGCTGATTAAGTATACAGTTCACACCCATACTAATTTCCTGCCCAAATATCTGCTTAGCCACATTCTTCCAAACAGGATTGCTTATTTTTTGCAATATGGATAGATAGAGAATTTTTCCAAATCTTCAAGGTCTGATTTCTTTTTGCTTAGAAATCCCTTCATTTCTCTCTTTTTCTATTTAACTATACAGACTTGGGAGAAACCACCATATGCCTTACATACTGTACTTAGAAATTTCCTCAGCTAAATACCCAATTTCATCACTTATGAGTTCTACTTGTCATGAACACTAGAACATGAATACAATCCAGCCTGTTTTGGGGACACTTAAGAAAAAGGATCATATTTTCTCTATCATCTGGTAGCATATTCCTTATTCTGCTTGAGACCTCATCAGTGTAATCCTTAGCATCCTTCTTTTCTCCAATATTCATATATGATCATTTATGCATTGTCTAAGAATACGGAGCTTTCTCTCCATTTTTCTTCATTTCTTTCTGAGCCCTCACCAGAACTTCCTTTAAAGGTCCTTTCAGAGATTTATGAACATTTTCTACTATGCACTTCAAAATTCTTCCAGAATTATTATTAGTATACCATCTTCTTCTTCTTCTTCTTCTTCTTCTTCTTCTTCTTCTTCTTCTTCATCATCATCATCATCATCATCATCATCATCAAGTATTGGCTCATATAATTAAAGAGGCTGAGAATTCCCATGACTTTCCATCTATAAACTGGATACTTGGGAAGATCAATGGTATAGTTCAAAGGCTTGAAGATCAGAGAGGCAATGGCATAGATCCAGTCCAACCCTGACGGACTGAGAACCAGGAACATTGAGTGCAAGAGAAGACAGATGTCCATGTCAAGCAATCAAGCAGAGAGTAAATCCAAACTTCCTCTACCTTCTTGTTTTATTCAGGCCCTCAACAAATTAGATTACGTACACTCACATTTGGGAGGGCCATCTGCTTTACTCAGCTCACCGATTCAAATGCTAATCTCTTCCAGAAACTCTCTCACAGATACACTCAAAAATAATGTTTAATCAAGGATCTGGACATTCCAGTCAAATTGACACATAAAATTAACCATCTCACATCATGACCTAGAATACATATCTATGTCACTGACAGAAAAATCCATAAAATAAATCAAATGCTTGCCAAATATGGCACATTTTATTATATTTTATTCTGTTTTCCTATTCCATTTTTTAAAAATTTGATCCCCTAAAATGATTTTGGTGCTGCAGTTCAAAGAGCACATATTATAAATGCTTAATCTACTCCTCCTTACCTGAATTGTCTCCATGATTGGTAAAGCGGTCATATATTTTCTTTGATAACATGTTGCATCCTGAGGTCTTTAAGACTGAGACATAGCCAAAGGGAAGAAGTGTTGGATTTCCAAAAGACACCTCCAGGAAACAAGTCCAAAGCAGATGAGAAGCTACTCAGGTAGCTTTTTCCCTTGCCATTTTCTCCCCTATTCTGATGTTATACCGGCCCCTTCTGAGATGGGATCAGTCTCTACAAATGGTGTCACAGCAGTGCTCAACATTCCTACTTTTCCTCACCTGCACAATTCAACATTCATCTCCTCAGAAACTGAGGTTTATTGATTGAGGCTTATTGATTTAAAACAGCTATAAATTTTATCAAATATTTATAGATAGTTTTTATTTTCATTCACTTGTGTTTTAGCTTCTAATTCTCATTACTATCTTGATTATAAATGGTGAAGATGTCAAATATTGAAAAGAAAGGTATTTCCCTCTAGGAAACTATATGCATATAGATTGAACTATACACATATATATGTATATAGATATATATGTATATAGATTGAACTGGGGTCAGAGCACAGTCTCTGAACTGAGCTTATGTTGCTATGAATATGTCTAAAGGAAGAAAGGTCAATCTCCCAGCATGTTCACTTACAGCAGCCGAAAGATTTATGACAGTGGGAAATGTAGAAGGAGGGATCGGCCAGCAGCCAATTAGCTGATTGTTGATAAAGCAATGGGATACCCTTTATGTGCCCAGGTTTCAGTCAGTGAATCCCTCTTGTAGTGTACATCATAACCACCTAGTGGTCTACTTAAACCAAGCTTGGTGACTCAGAGTGTAGTATAATCCTAAACCCTAACACCAAGTAGGAAAAGAGAAAGGGGGGAAAGCAGGTACAGGAAGCCCTAAAAAAGATCCATGCAATTCAAATAAAAGTAGAGAAGCAACATATGGGCCGCACGCTATCGATATTTTCCTATCAAGACAGCTGTTGCCACAGAAGCACATGGCTGATGAATCATAACAAAGACCCAACAGAAAATGTTGGCACTGTAAGGCTCTTACTTAAACAAGTATATGAGAAAAATGGCGGACATACTCCAAAACTGTATGACTTGATATTTGCACAAATCATAGTCATCATTAAAAACATATGTTACCCTAACTTATATTCATCAGGTCAGAGTCCTTACTCTGTGTGCAGAATAATGTGGAGTTCATGATGGCAGGAGCTGATCTTGATGTTAAGCAGTAGCCCTCTATTGGATGCCATAATGTATGATGTTTTCTAACTAGCATCCTGAATTCTCACCAAATTGTATGAATAATACTGTCCTGCCATCCAACTTCCTCCGAGGTCACATGACCTCACAGAACTGACCTGAGTACTTAACAACCATTCGTAATGTTTGGGGGAAAAGAAAAAAAAAGACATATTCCAGGCTCCAAACAGTGTTCTTTCAGGCACACTTTCATACACAGCCTCCTTAGGAACTGTCCCTACTGGTCTATGATACATTTGTTTTGCACATGAACTTTGTTTCCGACTCTCTCCACAAAGAAATTTTCTACTCTTGGAAGATGATTTCAAATGATAAATTGTCACCAAAAATGGACATGAAACTTAAAAAAAAAAAAAAAAAAAAAAAACTCTCGGGAGGTGGAAAAGATGAACAAGCTGCAAACAAGCCCATTTTGGTAATGTTCTGAACATCCTGGTTAAGGGAGCTTTTCGTTTTTTAAGGAAAAAGTCCTCATCTGATGCGTCTTTGTTCATGGCGCTTAATATAGAATTCTGCGATGTGAAAACAGGAAGTCAGGTTTATATGACGCTTGTTTTAATGATGCTAAACTGCCTGAAAATAGCACATACCATTAACAAGTTCCAGATATTAAAAGAAAAGCAACAAGACTCAACTTCTTTCCTTTCTAAAGTTTTACATGCAGTCCATGCTTTGTGGACATTTGAGAGCAAATCAGGGCCAATCCAGGAAACATACAGTTAGTATAAAGGCTTCCGGTATCCCAATTATATTAAAAAGTGGCAAAGATGCTTGGGCTGACTCATGCCCTCCACGGTTACATGTCATAAATTCCAAACTGTTGGTGTCAAACTGTGTCAATTGCACCCATTTATTAATATTTGGAATCCTGTCAATTAGCTTCCTAAATGTTATTATCCATTTACTCGTTTACAGCCGTCTAATACCCACAGCCCTCGCCATAGTGTTCAGTAATCTCTCTGAGCTATCCATGGAGCGCCTCGGGGAGGCTTACATAAGCCTGCTTCTGGGGAGCAGGGGAGGAGGAAATGGCAAATTGTAGGATCTGCTGATCTTGGATATAGGTCTCTCTGCAGGAGTTTCCAAATGTGTCTTTGTTTATGTTCTGGTCTCTGGGTTGTTGTGGGGCACAGAAGTAAGGAATTTGTTGCCTCAAAAAAGAAATGTAATTAATGTGAAAGAAAAACAAAACTATCTCAGTGTATTCTAAAGCAAATATTTACACATTCGTGAATTTAAACATCATCTTTTTTTCCCTTTAATCTGGCTTTCAGCCTCGGATATAGTGGTTAATAAACCCCAATGATTCCACCTAGTTTTTTTTTTTTTTAAACAAAAATTATGGTAATGATGCACACAATTCAGATTCCAAAACGACCCTGCATAAAGCATCCATTATACTTAATTCGGTGTTTCTTAGTTGGTATCAAAGACCTTAATTCTCTACCTGGTGGTAAGTACCTTCATATTTACTGCATGAAATAGCAACATCACTGGCTCTGAGTCAGAAATCACTTGCTTCCGACCCATTCCCCACTTCTGAGCCACGCAGTGTGTGTAAACAAGTTGACTACTCTGAGGCTCAGCTCTGTTTTCTTGAAAATGTGAAATATAAGGAAATATTTTTTAAAAAATAAAACAACAGGATGCCTCTGAAATGCAGTTTTCTTCCACCCTCCACTTTCATGTGCAAGAATACATAAACATTTTTAATAAGAAAGGATATAATTGAGCAGAATAACTATTCAGAGAGCATATCATTTCATTGCAGATATTGGGAGTGTACTTTGCATGCTCTGGGTATGAAAGAGTTAAGTGGGAACACTACTTTGGAATCCCAGTGGGAGGGTGGGAGGAAAGAAGGGAGGGTAGAGGATTTAATAGACTCACAAAGGCAAAGTCTGGGGCCGGGCAAAACTCTATGGTGTTTCTTCTCAGACTCCAATCAGTCAGGAAGCGATTCCCAGAGAAGTTTACATTTGCTTGCTTTCCTAATACTGCTACACATTAGGAAACCCAGGAATAAGTGCTCACAGGAAAGATGCCTGCATTTCCTGGAATCATATGGAAAGCGAATGGGCCTCATGGCATACACATATCATAAAGAAGCAACCTCCTTACCAGTGTTGCATTAAAAAGACTCAACTTCTATTAAGCCTTGAACACTTGCATCCATAAAAACTAAGAAAGTGATGCAATAATAATAAAGATCTGATTCCTGTGTGATTCCAGTTCATATGCATGAAATATTCCAAGAATTATTCAAAAGGATACATGCTGTCTCTCTTTCTCTGTCTCTGTGTGTGTCTCTTTCTTACCTGTATGCATGCAAGGGCGTACACACACACACACACACACACACACACACACACACACACACACACTTTGTGTGACACATGTTCACACCCATTGGACAATATAAGAAAACAACTTAGAGCTGGATGTGGTGACACACACCTATAATTCCAGTACTGGAGGCTAAAACAGGAGGATGGCAGGCTTAAGGCAGCCTCAGGAACTTAGCAAGGCAACTTATTAAGACCTTGTTTCAAGATATAAAACAAAGCCGGGCGTGGTGGCGCACGCTTGTAATCCCAGCATTCGGGAGGCTGAGACCCGAGGATCCGGGTTCGCGGCCAGCCTCAGCTACCTAGTGAGGCACTCTGCAACTTAGTGAGACTCGGTTTCAAAATAAAAGAATAAAAAATAGGGCTGGGGGTATAGCTCGGAGGTAGAATGCCCCTGAGTTCAATCCCCGGTACCGCAAAAAAAAAAAAAAAAAAAAAAGATATAAAACAAAATAGGGCTGGGGGTGAAGCTTGGAGGTAGATGTTGCCACTGTATGCTTAATAGAGAAAACCAGAGAAGACATAGCAGAATGCAATTACAGAACATTCCAAATCTGTTACATACATTTATGCTTGCCAAGTTTGTAACATGATCCTAGTTACCTTTTATTCTTTCCACCAGTATTTATTTTCTCTTAGCTAGAGGAAGGCATTGCTCACATTTAGACGGGTGACAGCCAGGTATATAGTAGGTCCTCAACAAATATTTGCTGACTGAACTTTGCCAAATCTAAAGAGTACTTTGCCATTTTTAGTATGCAATTACAAAGTAAATTATGATAATTGATAGACAATGGACTCAGAGAGAATAGGGTAGCCTTATGATTAGCTGGAGTTATTTCCTATTATAAATTCAGTTGTTTACATTTAATCCTTTTGTGTTTTTTTGTACTTACTAAGATTTTCTTTTAGTTTTGCTTATATGAATATGTTTCCCTTATTGATCACAGTCAAGATTTTAATACTCAGAGTAATGCCAACCCCTATTGTTGGTGGTTTCCTTTTTTAGAATATTATCTATGCTAGACCTATATTTATATTTAGCTTATTCTAGCTAAATGAGTTAAGGTGTATTTTTTAGGTTAGTATGGGCACCTGTTGAGAAGTATCCACATGAAAAATAAAGACATTGATTGTATTTGTACCTATATCTATCTACACTAGGGTTTAAGTAACCAAATCATTATCTTCTATAAATTAAAATAGATCAGTGCTTTACGAATTCACTCGAATCAATCTTACACTGATTTACATTTTCAACCTATTGTCCTTCCAAGTAATGAGTTCCATGTCATTATTCCCCTTCTCTTCTCTTCTTATTCTTCTTATTTTTTCTTAGAATTAATTACAAACAGTTCAGCCACATGTCATTAACTGCCTCCAACAAAACTATAAACACCAAAATTTTATCTTCATGAGCATAAAGACTTTTGTTTTACATTTTGTAAAATTTAACTATTTTCTCTACTTCTTTTTCCTGTGCCATGACCTTACAAGGAACCATGATGGTTTAGCCAAATGATTTCCTCTTATAGAAACCACATTTTCTTCCCTTATCAGGTCATGCATATTTAACTACTTAGTGATTCTCTTGGTTGTAACTTCCAGCGTATGCTGCAGACTACAGGAAAACTTCCCAGTTTACAGTCACTGTACATTGTCATAGTTTCCCTATAGAAAACATTTCATTAACAATCTTGCAACTTTCCTTTTATTTGTAACAAGAGTATGAGAATGTGGTCCCTAACACCCCCCAAACATTCCTACTATTAAAACACATGTCATTTTACACACACCCAAAACTGTACCATGCACAACAGCAAGAGAGAGCCCTAATGTAAACTCTGGATCCTGAGGGATAATGATGTGTTAGTGTAGGCTCATAGAATATGACAAATGTACCATCTGGTAGAGGATATTGGCAGTGGGTGTGGGCTGTGTGTGGAGGGCAGGGAATTTATGAGAGCTCTGTACTTTCCATTCAATTTTTCTTTCTGAGACCCTCAAACTGCTTCAAAAAATAGTCTATTAAGGAAAAAGGCTTGCATAGAACATAAATGCATGACACTGTTAAAATTCTTTTGTACATTTTATGAATATTAATATATATGCTCTTCATAACACGATTGGATATAAATATAGACTTATGATGTGGTTACATCCCAATAAATTCATCATAAGTTGAAAGTAGCATACCTCAAAAACACATGTCTAGCACCTAGCCCTGTACATCAGGGTTCAGCAACACAGTACACTGCACAGTATTGGCTCTTTACCCCCAATGATCACATGACTGATTGCTGCTGCCCTGTCTCTAAAAAGAGGATCCTACAACATATTGCTATCCCAGGAAAAGAACAAATATCAGAACTCAAAATAGATTTTCTACTGAAGGTGTACAACTTTTGTACCATTGTAAATTAAAAAAAAAAAAAATCACCCAAATTGAACCATTGCAATTCATGGACCATGTGTATTATTATTCTCATTGGGCAGATGAGGCAGGTTGAGCAGAAAAAGATGAAGTCACTTAACCCTGAATGCCACAAAGAAAAAGTAGTAATTGCAGCCAAGCTGCAGCCTGTGCCCCCATCATCACTCTGCCTGCTTGCTGTTCAATCCTGCCACACCATGTCTCTGGCTATGCCTCCCTCTCCTGCACCCCAGGTACTGTTCCTCAGAACAGCTGCAGTTGTTCTGCTCATAGAAGTGTTGTAAACTTTACATGAAATCAGCAAATCTCTAAGTGTGTCACGCCAAAGGATCTGCTTCATGAGAAAAAGTGGAAGTGAAAAATTTCTAATGGTTTCCTCTGCAAAGTGGGTTATTAGAAGTCATTTGAGCTTTTCCTTTGCACCAGTATCAGCAAATGGCACCACTAATTCTTGGTTTCTGCCCCATTCTGAAATGTTACACAACTTCAAATCATTAACTTGGCAGCTCATTTCCCTGGTTACCCCAGGACTATTTGGGGATGTTTTTATTTTCTGTTTTACAAATGATCTGTATCATTTCTAAAAATAGAATAAAATTAAGAGTTTTTTTTTTAAGTTTAGGCAAGAAAAGGACATCTAAATTGTTTAGATAACTGTAGTGACATAGACCAGAGAAATTTTCAAAGGACATGGCTGTTTCTTCCCAACATTTAAATCCCTTTCTGGGAACTTAGTTTCATGAAAATTATTACCAAAAAAAGTTATAACTACATACAAGCTTATGTTCTGAATATATCCACCCATCAAAAGAAAAAAAAACAGTTATTTTTTAGATGGAGTTGCTTGGATACAAGAAGTATCTTACAGAATATAAATGAACTTGGAGGAATTAGTAATACTTTCAAAACAATAGAGATATAACACAAAGATTGAAAGAGGTAATTGAAATCTGTCTTTGATGAGAATAATGTCTAAAAGGAATATTGTAAGTATCTTCTGGCAGTTTTAAAAATATTAATGACTACTTAAATGGAGAAACGTCAACAGTACAGGATGAACAAAAATAACTCCTGATGAGAGGTGAACAACTGTTTTATACATTTACTAATCTTTATTCTTCTATTCAAGTGTTTTTAAGTATAAAGAGTGTTTCAATGTAAAAGAGATTTGTGGTAAATTCAGAATATGATTTAATTGACCATTAAAATAGAAATGGCTTCTGTAAGCTTAAAAATAAATAGGGAAATAATAACTCATATGACCTATGGCAAGTCTCCTTTAAAAAAAAAGTAATAGAATATTTACTGAACATGATGTTTGTCTTCAATGTTGTAGTTTACAGAAGGGAAAAAAATATAGAAATAATGTGTTTGGAGACAGCCCCGGATACACACAGTGAATGTGTTGTGTTCTCATGGCTTGCATAACTACTTTGAAAGAAGTTTTCTTTTCTGTGTCATCAAAGAAGAATTTGGGACACTGCCGGGATACTCCACTGCTCAGCCCCATGACTTGAAGCATGCCTGGAGAAATGTGCCAATGGGTGGTGGGTTTTGAAGAGTGTTCTGATCTCTGCGGAGTGACTCCACTGATCTCAGAAGGCTTTGATCTGTGTCACATTCCAGCTGTTTGCATGTTTGTTTTTAATCTCAATCTCTTTTAATGGGAATAAGGTGAGTCACCTGGCATGGATGTCAGCTGACATTGGTGTCATGGAAACTTAAAGGAATTGGTCTAGAAATGTGAAAAGATAAGATTGTGATTTAATGGATCTTGTATGAATTGTTAGGCTTGGTTTTTTTGGGTTTTTTCCAACATACCCTGTTAGCAGATTCCTTGAATTTTAAATTAAGAAGTTTAATCTTTGGTACTTGGCCCTTCCTCTGTAGGACCACAGCTTATTTAGGACATACCCAGTATCTGAGCTCCGAACGCCCTCCATAATTATAATCTTAGCATTTACTATGTGCCAGGTGACATGCACCGGTACACACTGTTAGTAGATCCTGGAGACAGCCCTGTGGATTTGATACTATGCTTTTTTTCTTTTTCATCGCAAGGAAACAGACATTAAAAAGCTAACTGACCTTCACAAGGACATTCAACTAAAAAGGGGCACAGGCACAAATGCAGACACCATCACAGGCAAAACCAGGGTATCTGATGATACCTGATGATAAAGTTGTAGCTCTCCACTATGCTACTATACAGCCATTAATGTGAACTGAAACTATGAAAATCACTTGTTGAATCCATCAAAGGGAAATAAAACTAATTCTTCTTAGCTGATTTGATAATGACTAATAGCCAAAATAGTTATCAAGCCATTTGCAATGAAGTAAGTTGGGTTTTTTTTAATAATAATTCCTACCCTCCCCTTAAATGTAACAATAGATTCCTAATACCTAGGTGGACAATAAAGGTAAGAGGAGAAAATTACATGTTATAGTCATTTCTGCATAAGGACTCAGTTGAAAATTCCAGAAATCTATAACTACTAAGTTCTAAAACAATCCCAGTCATTACAGCAGAGCAGGGTGGCTAGAGAAAAGTCAAATATTTCATGATTAAAAGTAAAGACAAAAAACAATTCTTTTTTTATTTTTTTTTATTTTTTTTATTTATTTATTTTTTTTTAGCATGGATTTTTATACATTTCTTGGGTACAACAGGGTTAATCACACATTTTTGTTTGGTACACGCTAGTACAGGTAAAGACATCCATGCACATATTTCTCATTAACCCTTCCCCAATTCCCACCCACCCTCCATTATAAATATGCTACCTAGAACATCATTGTATATTTATAATTATTTCTAATTAAAGAGATAATATATTTTAAAGGTTTTCTAAAATGCTTCTAAAGTATCCCATTTTTTCAAATAGAAATATGGGAACTTTATTAAGATTAATAAATACTAACATAAACTTACAAAGATTTTATTTTTTATGCATGAGACATTCTGTCTGAGTCAGTTTGGGTTATTATAACAAAATAACATAGACTGGGTACCTTATAGAACAGACATTTACTTTCGCCCAGTTCCAGAGGTGGGGATTCTCAGATCAAAATGCTGGTAGACTGAGTTCTTGGTGAGGATATTCTTCCTGGCGTGTACACAACTGGCTTCTCACTGTGTGCTCACATGGCCTTTTCTTGGTGCTTGAGTACAGAGACAGCTCTGGTGTCTCTTCCTTTTTGTAGAAGGACAATAATCGCATCCTAAGGACCCTGCCCTCATGACCTCATCGAAATCTAATTACCTCCCAAAGACCCCAGTACCACATGCTATCACCTTAGAGAATAGAACTTCAACAGACAAATTTGGGAGAGACACAAACACTCAGAAGATAACACACCTGTAGGAAAATGATTCCACTTAGTGTAGATTTGTGTAGTTGTGCTCAAATTACAATATGATACAGAATTGATCTGAGGAGTGGGGGGAAAAGATCCTTCTTTCAGACCTGAAGCTCACCACAAAGAAGCCAAGGACAGGGACAAGCATCCTCCTTAGAGAAAAGCCAAACCTAAACAGTATCATAGTGTCTAGGGCCAAATATAATCCTCTCCAAGAGAGAACTAGAAAAATTTAAGATGGGATGTAGGCAAAGAGGAATAAAAGGAGGAAATTGAGAACTGGGGAAGGAAGGAGAGAATGAAGAGAGATGGAAAAAGCTAAAAGAAGGGGGGGGGGAGATGACCAAGGAATAATTGTTTTATCTTCTCGGGATTAGAATCTCAAACTGGACACTCTAAAAATGATAACTATGGGTGATTAGGAGCTTTACTTGTGAATAATTTAAAAGTAACTAAAATTCCTTCCATGATAGTGCAGGCTATGGATTCCAATTATGTAATGATTCCCGTGCCTTTCTTTAGAGAGTAAGTAACAATGTCTGTCTTCCTCAGGAACAAAATTCCCCATTCTTGATTAAACTTAATGAGATCAGAGCATTGGTTGTAGATTCTACCTTCTCTGAGTTTTCACCACCCCAAATTATAGACACAAGTGACTTCTCACAGAGAATAGGGATTGCTGAACTGTGGCTTGTCACCTGTAACCATTTTTATAAAATGTTTGTGAAAGCTAAAATATTATCAGTGACCAGCTGGGAACCTAAAGAATTTATCAAAGGCAAGAAAAATAACTTAGGTGATAGTACGTCTAAAATCGTGATATGACTTGAATAGTAAGATAAGGAAATTTTAGTGATCAGGTTCATGTATGATATACATATATATTCACATGTGAGTATGACACTTAAAGAGAAAAATCAAGCTAAAATTGTCCAAATTTGATGACAGCAGAGGAGTTGATTATTGTCTTCTACTATTTGAAATAGCATAAACACCAATAGGAGACCATTTGCTCAGCTCTGGGTCAGGGTAGGGGAGTACCAATTAGATCTAATGGAATCCATGGAGAAGAAGAACATTAGGCCTATTGGGAAAAACTTCCTCCCAATGAAAACTATTAGATAATGGAACCATCTCCCTGGAGAAATGCTAGAAATTCTATCATCGAGAATATTTAGAACTTAGTTAGACATTACAAGACATTCCATGTCTCGGACTTCATGCCCTTTTATGTCTAAAGTGGTTCAGTATTTTATTCGCTGAAAAACATCCAAATCTCTTCTAAAGGGACCATGTTTATTGAGAGACTATATTATATACAATATATATAGTGTATCCATATCCAAACAGGCATGCATCTATACATATATGCATCAGCTTCTCTAAATATAGTTCATATATATGTGTGTGTGTGTGTGTGTGTGTGTGTGTGTGTGTGTGTGTGTGTGTGTATGGAGACAGATGTGAACAAGAGGCAGAGAGACACAAGAGAGACAGAAAAAGGGGAAACTTTGAAATTTAAGTGTCTTTCATATGTTTGTTTTTAAACTTTCAGGTCACAAATGAAAACACTAAAAACTCTAGTTGGTGGATATTAAATAAATATGCTATGAAAGCAAGCCCCTCCACTTTCCCTACTATACTAACTATACTCTCAAGAATCAGAAGCAATTCTTTTCAGTTAGTGTTGGTTGTCTCTAAAAATAAGGCCAACCATGTATCTAAAATTCCAATGAAAGCAGTAAGAGAGAGAGAAACTTAAAATGTTCAAACTTTCAGTGAGAATGTCAGGTTCAATGACCTCCCTAACTTTTTCTTGAGAACAATCACTTTTAGAAAACCTATGCCCCCATGGAATGACGCAGCCAGTTCTTCCTAAACATAGATCACATTATCAGTGTTGCCAAATATATCAACAACCGCCTGACTGTTGAACACCATGTTTATCTAATGGACCATAACAGACAGCGAGAACAAGCACAGTTGGAGACAGCGATCTCTAAAAGTATTTTCCAAACCAGTACCATTCTTGTTTTTCTTTTTCCTTTTTCAATTAAGGGAAAGGAGGTTATTAAGCAAGACAGAAGAGCCCTGTTTAGATATCTCCACTGAAACCATTCATTTCTGCTGAAATATAAAATAATTCTGGGAGTCACATTTTTATGTCTTCACATAAGAACTGGGACAGAGAGGAAGGAGGGCCGTGGAGTGAAGTTTATACCGAACACCAATCAAATTTGTCACAAATTGCATGTAAAAAATTCCTGAGGACCCCAGAGATAAATTCTCAACTTTTCCCCTCTACATAATGAAACAATTCAAAGCTGAGGATCAGGATGGGGCTGAAAGGGATTATATGGAAC
This sequence comes from Graphiurus murinus, assembly GCA_004027655.1. Lineage (NCBI taxonomy): Eukaryota > Metazoa > Chordata > Mammalia > Rodentia > Gliridae > Graphiurus > Graphiurus murinus. The sequence goes on from PVLC010001419.1 coordinate 87,335, forward strand.
TACTTGCAAGAAAAATAAAATTACTCAAAGAGTTTTACATGCTTTAATTTCAGAAGTAACACATATTTGTTATAAAACTTTCGGAAAACATAAGTTAATTAAAAGGGAGAAAATAAATCACATATAATCTTACAATGCAAGTAAACACTATTAAAATAGTGATTATATTTTTTAAATCCCATATATTTTGAAAATACATACTTTAAAAATAAGATAATCTTGTACATATAATTTGCATCGTAATTTTTAATACACGCTGTCATTCATAAGTGAAAAGTATTTTTCGTAGCAATATTTTTATAATACCATTTTCATTGCTATTTAGTACTCTATAACATCACTGACCTTCATTTATTTATACAATCCCCTCTTACTACCAAATGTTTGCTAATATTAACAGTTCCATGATGTGTACTCTTTCATTGTACTTTCATTTGTCATAAATATTTCCCTGGAATAGTGCACTTGTACTTGAAATGTGTCAAACGATAAATGAAACTTCAAGAGTTCATGATATAAAGTTAAAATGTCTTTCAGAATACTTGTAATCATTTTCCTTCCTGCCAGAAACTATGTTTATTATGATTTTACACAGAATACCTTTTTGCTTGGATGGATTTTGCCTACTTGAACCTACCAATTCTGTTTCATGGTTGCTTTCATACATTCATGTTAAGAAAAGAATTTCCATCTAAGATTATATAAATGCTAAAATGAGTGACTAAATTATATAAATAAAAGTTTTTAAAAGGTCAACATTGAGCCAAGTGTGGTGTGCATGCCTGTAATCCCAGTACTTGGGGAGCTGAGACAGGAGGATTGCACGTTTGAGGACAGCCTCAGCAACTTAGTGAGGCCTTCTGCAACTTAATGAATCCCTGTTTCAAAATAAAATAAAGCTGAGGGTGTAGCTTAGATGTAGAATGTCCCTGGCTTCAATCCCTAGTTCCATACAACATACACAAAAGGTCAACATTTATTTTTCTTTAGGTGATATTTTATGTCTTTTAAAAGTATACATTTGCATCATTATTATATTTAGAATGTATAATGATATATAGTGCAAGATAGAATAAGTTGTTATCCAATTTTTTCAATATGTTTATTAAATAGCTCATCTTGCCCTTGCTGATTTGATGCATGGCCTCATATAATTATTACAGATACAATATTTTTATTCAATTAAGTCTTAAAATTATTATTTGGCTATTCTTGCCTATCTGTAAAGGGCCCAAGAGAAGCAATTATTTCACCTGTGGAAGAAGTTGAGTGGCTTTTCATCTTCTATGTTTATGTAGTCTCAATTTTAAAAGGACTTTAAATATTCATCTCCCCTCAAAACCTTAATCCACAAATGAGTGTAGAAATCAGTAAATCATAGCAAGAAGAGATTAGGCAGCAGCCACAGGACAGTGAAGAGCCAAGTCACTGGAGAGACACATGCTCTTATCTAGAGGACCTTATCTACAGGGCTTTTCTCCTGTCCTCTTATGGCATGTTATTTAGAGCCGCGGTTCTCAAAGTGAAGTCTCCAGATGAACAGCATCAACTGGGAACTCGTTAGAAGTAAACCACTGCAGACATACTGGAAATGGTAGGTGTGGGGCCAGCAGTCTATGCTTTAACAAGCCCCCCTGGTGGTACTGATTCATACAGAAGCTTGAGAACCACTGATTTAAAAGGACTTCATCAGGAAAGAAACAGAATAGAGACCAATAAAATACCATGATATCTGCAACATCATTCTAGAACAATCCTTTACTGGTATCTGTCAAACAGACCTTTCTCCATTTGCCCTCTCCAAATTTAATATGTTTTTTTTTGGTTTATTAAACATTTTTTATCTATCTAAATCAAAGTATGGCTTCTGAATATGAACACTGAATAAACCTAATTACTTGCCTTCAGAAACATTATAGTATTTATGTATATATCATTGTTGTTGTTGTTCTGACTTTCAAAAAATCCCAGGAATCTATAACAGAAAAGAAAATTAGACTTCAGTTTTCACTTTTGTCCAGTTTTATTTTTTAAAATTTATATGACAAGTTAAATAAAGACAATTATTCTGCCTCTCAAAATACAAGCTTTGGGGTTGATAAAACAATTCTGTGATCATTTCCAAGATGAGATCTTACAAAGATAATGCTAAAAGTACTTTTTAATTGAATTGGAAATTAGAAGGAGTCAGACATGGAGTCATACTCTAAAAATATGTAGGAAGAAGACCAAATAAGGCTATTGGAAAGGGTAGATAACTTAAAAAGCAGAGCCTAACAAATCCATTTAAAAGATAGTAAATAACTGAGCATGGTGGCACATGCCTGTAATCCCAGCACTTGGGAGACTGAGACAGGAGAATCCCAGGAGTTAGCAAGACACTCAGCAATTTAGTGAGACCCTGTTGCCAAATAAGATATAAAACATCTGGAGGTATAACTCAGAGATAGAACTTCCCTGGGTTCAACAATCCCTAGTACAAAAAAAAAAAATAGTAATTACAATGAAGAATAATCAAGTATTGAAAGGTTTGTCTCTAGGAAGTGGGCAGGGCCAGATGAAATGTAAAAAAAAAAAGAAAGACAGCAATGACCTAGGAGATTTGGGGTAGAGGGAAGCTGTAAGAATTGGAAGCAGAAGGCCAGATTATCTTATGTATTTGAAAAGAAAAGGATGAGCACAATTTTGACCTCTTTAAAAGAGGGGGCAAGGTGAACTAACTGATGAATTTGATCTGTACTACTTATGTTAACTCTTAGTGTTTCTCCTCTAAATCTGTGGATCTTTTCACAATGAGTGAGGTGATCAGCTTTCCCTGACCTGGCAGGCTCTGCTCAGGATAACATACTTTCCCTAAAAAGCCTTTTCTCACCCTGACTACCCTGACTCCTTAGTGCTTCCTCGGGTGCCTCGAGCTACTTTAATATTTCACTAACTGACTTATGAATGGGATAATGAGGTAGGTGTGCACAGCTTGCTCAAAAGGGCAGGTGGGGATGCAGAATGATCCCGAAAGGGAACAGCCTCCAGAATGTTCAGGGGACATGTCCAGCAAGTATTTCCTACTTTCTGGGGAAAAAGTTCTTTCCAACTTAAATCTGTTCATATTCCCTTAGAAGCCAACAATAGTCTCTCCCCTCTTCATTTAGACAACTGCTACTCACTCTGAATTCAGATGGAAATTCAAGCATCACTTGAGCCACAAAGCTCATTCTTAATTTACTGGGACAGTTCAAATTCTCCCAAGAGAATCTCTCCTTTTTCCGACCTCCTCTTTACAACACTGACCACGATTTTTGTTTTGCATATGTTTGTATGACTAAAGTCCATTTACTCCACTTAACTTCCCTCTCCATAGCTATTTTTGTTCACTTTTGAGTCACCAAGACCTAGGGCACTGCTAGCACATGGTAGGTGCTTACAAACTACTTAAATATTTGTTGGATAAACACATGACTTCATATCCTTAAAGGAGCAAAGCAACCTCCCTCTCCCTCTCTGACCTTTAGGGTCATTTTACTTATTATCTTCTCTACCTAGAGTGCACTTCACTTGAAATCACCCCTTGTTCCCACAATTCCATTAGCAGAATTTGTCCAATTATCAATGGAGGTCTTTCATCCAGCTCCTTTAAAGCTAAAGCCACTTCCCCAGCCCCATGCATGGCCTTTGTATGTACTCCTTTATGGTTTGTTTTCCTCCCAGTAGAATAAACGTCTATGAGAACAAAAACTATTTGGTTCAGTACTGTAGTTCCATCCAGATCCATAAAGTGTTTGAACAAGCGAAAAAGAAGAAATGTCAGAACTACTGAAGGAGACCCTCAGGGAGCTGAGAAACACCAGCCTATCAAACTGACTGTGGGTCGTCAGAAGATGCTCACCATTTTAGGTCATTCATACTTGGAGCAACAAGAAGGGAAGCAGTAGGGGGAAGACTAGGTAAGGGCTGATGTGTAGGAACATGAGGATGGCTCACATGTTTGGACACTGTAACCAAAACAGATGATGTAAGATTTGGGGAACTGAACAGCAAGAGTGGGCAGGGTAGGAGAGACTTTTTCAAATAGGAGCTAAGAATTGAATGCTAAGAAGTATTATTTTCTGGTAACTAAATATGTAAATATATGAGTTCTTATGAAATGTAGGTTATGGTGGGGAAAAAACTGCCTGGTTTCACTTAAGAGGTAAATCTACCTCACCAAGTGGGTTCACTATAAGAGTTATGTCTTCACCTCTTAGTGATAATTTTCAGCAAGGGTGGTTTGGATATTGTGTGCATTGTGGTCTCTAATATTGTCTCCCATTATGAGCTGAGATGCATGCCCCCAAAATTCATGCATTGGATCTCCTCTTGCCTCAGAATGTGTCTATTTAAGGACAGGCTCTTTGAATAGGTAATGAAGGTTAGGTTAGGATCAAAGCCAGTTTGACTGGTGTCATAAGAAGAGAAGATTAGGACACAAACAGAGAGACTATGGCAAGCCAAGGAGAAAGACCTCAGGGGAAATCATCCCTGCAGGTACCTTGATCTCAGCCCTTCAGCCTCCAGAAAGATGAGAAAATAAACCTAGTCTGTAGTATTTCCTTATGGTAACAGTAGCAAACTAATACGCTTTCAATTTTAATTTAAATTTATGAACTAAGTAATATACTAAAGCCCTATTTGTTGGCTTACTGAATGAGAAAAGAAGAAACTGTCAAAGTTAGAATAGATGTCAGCAAATATTAAAAGCAAATAAATGGAGAAAATGTTTGAAATACATTCACCAGGAAAATAAAATAAAATAAAATAAAAACTATGATGAGGACTATGGCTCTTCAAGAAAACACCATGTATATTCCACCTCACATAAAATGATGCCCAAGAGAACACCAGATATTCATACTGATAAAAGAGGAGAAGATACAACTGAACATACAGAAGGAAAAACAAGTATGTCCTGAAGGAAGTGACAAGCAGGAAAGTTTTTGGAAGGTAGACAGACATGTCAAAAAATAAAACAGGAGGGAGCCATAGGTTATTAAAATGATAACTTAAAAAATAATCTATAGAAGTAAAAAAAAATGGGCCTAAAATTTAAAGTGGAGGTATAAGGGAAAAGAAAAAAAGAGTGTTATTGCCATTACTAACCCAAGGCAAGGGCCCTATAACTTTTCTTTCTTTTTTTTCTTTTAGTTGTGGTACTGAGGATTGAACCCCAAAACATTATACCCTTGAGCCACACTCCCAGGATGGTTTTATTTTTATTCTGAAACAGGTGTCACTAAGTTGTGAATACTGTCCTTGAACCTGTAATCTTCCTGTCTCAGTACTAACTATTAGGGTTATAGGCATGAGCCACCAAACCTAGCTGCCCTAGAACTTTTCAAAGATGCAAAGAAATACCTGAAGTTTCAGCATGATAAGATGCATTGGACTGATGCATAGAAAACTGCAAAAGCAAATTTTAAATACGTAAGGATTTACAAATTGCTATGTGATGCTCGCTAATTAATTGTATCTTCTACCTATGTAGGGATTACCTATCAATTTTATATCATCTAGGTAAAAGATCATTTTTTATATGATACATGTTTGATATGATGCATGTGGTACAACTAAAAAAAAAAATAGAATTTTTAAAGGTCTCAAATTGCTCCAAGAAAAGATCACAAAGCAATGTAAAAGGAAAATATAGTTTTTTTCTGAATTATAGAGTCATGAATTTACTAGCAGTTTCTCTGGGTATCACCGGACTGTTGTTCCTAAAAGAAAACATGGGGGAAGCTAAAAACCAGTGCCGAAAACTCAGACATCATGTAAGTTCCTTAATTTTTGGAATTACAGTTGCTAAATTATAACCCAAAGGCATATTTTACATTAGTAATTTGTTTCATAAAAAAAAACTACACAGTTGTGTATAAACTATGGCAGATAAATATTAATTTAACAAACTCAGTGAAAGAAATCTACTAACAGAGGAATGGAATCCTTCACCAGTTTGGCATTATGAACAACTCCTTTTTTTAATACTTTTTCAACAGACTGAATCACTGCTTCCTTTAAAAATGACCTAATAAAACATATCCAGTTGCTCACATCAATATGAATCCATTGTTCAATAAAACATGGCCACACTTGACCACTAAAAAATAGTGTTTCAAATAAGCATTCATGTTAGTATCTTCAGAGGAGATTCTTTAACACTTCAAATAGAATAAAATCTATTGATTAACACTTAATTAAAAAGATAAAGCAACCCAGTGTGATTTCACACTTGAAAGAAGAATTATGACAACTTAATTTAATGCCAAAATAAGAACTTTATTTTTAATAGAATAGTATGGGGATTGTAAGGAGGACATATCAAGTAATAAAAATCAGGATGTTTATCATATTGATAGGTCATAATAAATTTTTACAGCATTCTGCCAGCATGTGAAATCTGAAAATAAATTTGACTAGACTATATAGAAGTCTGAGTTTCAGTTCTCAGAAGGGGAAAATAGATTGCTCAAAACATGAAAATTAAAACCATATTTTAAATTTCTCATCATTAAGTATTCTAATGCTTAACAGTATACAACTCATAATATGTGTTTAGGTATATTTCTTATTCAGTAAAACTGAGTAAATCCAGTATCCTAAGTGTTTCACAAAATATGTGTGGATTATACATTTTGCAATTAGTTTAATTATTAGTCTAATAACGTCTCCTTTCTTGCTACAGAAACTATCATTTCTTATAAATCTATTACAACACATCGAGTTGATATATTTTGAATGCAAGTATCATTGTATTCCATCAATATAAATGATGTTAACCGCGATGCTCTATTCTGATATCAGAATTGCTGGGATAAAGAAATGTGGGAAATGAACTTTCACTGCTAATATGGGCAATATTACCAAGAATATAACAATGGTCCAACATCTTTTGTTATTATTGGAGGAGGTACTGGGAAATGAACTCAGGGCCTTGCACATTCTATTCCATACTTATTGATACTTTCAATTTTGCCTTTTTAAACAATGACTAAAAATGTAATCAGTGACACATCTCAACCCTTGAAGTCAGTCCTATTTAAGCAATTATACAGGCTAAAATTCATCTTTGTATATGTGTATTTCTGGTATCAGGGTGACCATATCGGGCTAGATATTCTAATGCAAAGCTGTAATCCAGTTTGTTGACTTAGAAACTCTGAAACTCTAGCTAGTCACTTACTCCTGAAAGCCAAGCTTTCTTCATCTATAAAATGAGAATAATTGCAGTCACCCTGCTCATCTCAAAATGAGATAGAAAAGGTATCACATAATAGTAAAAATTCTGACTCAAATACTAAGTGGATGCTCCTAATGAATATATTACATTGGGCTAACAACATCATCTTTTTGGGCCACAGTTAAGAAATTACAAGAATAATTGTAATAGTATTGCTTATGTTTAAGCTACCAACTACACACCAGGCAGTGCTGCACGTTTCAAATAAATGAGTGCATTAAATCCTTAAAATATATATCCCCATTCTTAGTAGATTCCCATGTACATAGTTGCAGTCAGTGGAATGAAAGTTAAGTGGAGAATGATTATTTGAAACATAAAACATGGACAATAAGCCAGGCATGGTGGCACACGCTTGTAATCCCAGTACTTGGGAGGCTGAAATCGGAGGATCCAGGTTCACGGCTGGCCTCAGCTACTTAGTGAGGCCCTCTGCAACTCAGTGAGTCCCTGTTTCAAAATAGAGAATAAAAAATAGGACTGGGGGTGTAGCTTGGAGGTAGAATGCCCCTGGGTTCAATCCCCAGTACTGAAAGAAAAAAAATGGACATTATTTCTGTGTAAAAGAAAATGCATATATTTTAATTTACAAGAAAAGGGGGGAAAAAAAGAGTAAAATCTCCATATAGGTAGAACAACTGTGAAAGGCTGTATTAGATTTCCAATTTTCTTTAAGAAGTAATTAATATCAAAAGTATGTGAAAAAATAGAAAAAAATAGGCCAGTGATAAATGTGTGGAACACTTCACTGTTAGAATTGGCTATTAAACTTGACCTAGAAAATAAAACAAAGCTTTATATAAGCACACAGAAGCCTTCAAGTTGAAGATTCCATTCTAACTTTTTTATTTAGTGGTGTCTGGTTACTAATTAGTTAAAGACACTCTAAGAAAGGACAGTACTGGAGGTCAAATTGTATACTGATAACTTAAGGAGAACCATGATCCATTTTCAGGATTTAACATCAAAAGTGGGAAGAAGGAATAATTATACTGGAACACACACATGCACACACACACACATAAATGCACAAAGATAATTTTAAGCATTTAATGGTAGTGAAGAGTAAATTATTTAACTCTAACCAGGGATAAGAGCCTTTTGGTAGCTATCACTTACTGCTGTAAATCTGCTGAAGTTTGCATTTCCTGGCTTCTGGCTCTGTTTATTTAAAGTCATTCTGAATGCTCTGCTAGAAAGGATTTCAGGGGTGCTGCCAAATATTCACTAGATTAAAAATGTGCTCTGCTGATAATATTTTTATAAACACTGCACGCTGAGCAAGAGCAATGTTCTTGAGATATCAATTTGCTGCTCTTCCCCAGCCAGGCTTTCTGCTAGGTCTTGTCAATTAACAGATTCTGTTCAATCTTGTGAAATGTACAAGAAAACTTACATCCAAGTCCCTTTATAGGTTAAATGCTGAATTAGGTGTCTCTATTTAACTAGTAAAGCCATAGGGACAATTCATCAGTGTGAATGTTGGAATGTCTAAATATTTATTAGAAAAAATGTCCATGAAGCAAAAGTCTCCAACTCCAGGAAAGGAAATAAATGGCATAATGTCAAATGTGACTTGTGGAAGTACTCACATCCAAACTATCTCCCCTCAATTCTGACGCTCATGTAGAAGTGGCTTTCACTATCACTAAACTAGTCCTAGTTAAGGAATTCCAGGCTTTCCATTGTTCCCTTAGAGCTAGTCTGGGATGCAAAAGCCACAGGAGTTTCATTAAAGCAAACTTTGCTCACAATAGGTTTCATGAGTGGCAGAGTAGAGTGTAAACTGAGAACTAAGGGATGACAAAAGTTGAAAATAGAAATAGAGAATAGACAACAAGAGAAAAAAAAAAAAGCAATAGAAAGTCCAATGAGGAGATCAAGCACAGAGGCCAGAAAGATAGATGTGGCACAATTGATGTGGCCTCCCTCCTTCCTCCATCTCTGGATCTCTTTCTGTGGATTATCTAAAATTGCTTTCAAGCCAGAGTTACCAAGCCCCAAGGACATCTAAAGATGCCTAGGTCACAAATTTCATTTGCAGATTGGGGCGTGCGCGTGTGTGTGTGTGTGTGTGTGTGTGTGTGTGTGTGTGTGTAGGAGGGGTAATATTATTTAAAATTTTTTATTTTTATTTTTAAAATAAATATGGACTAACGTTGTAAAGAGCAAATTTACATAATTTTTTACCCTAAACTAAATTCTAGACTTGTATAGGGTTACTAGGCTTTTGCCCCATGTTCCTGCCTTCACCCCTTTCTAGCGAGGCCCACTTGGAATAGCACAGTAGGATAATTATTCCAGTCACCAAAAAAGGAATGATGTTTTAGAGTAAGTTCAAGAAAAACATCTTCATTTTTCCCAGGTACTTAGACTTTCATCTGCTAGCTACTACTAGCTTTTTAATGGGACCTCATTAAAAATAGACCAGGCATGGCCTTTTGACTTTCAGCAGAGATAACTAAGACATCCGGTCTTGTCTCAATTTATTTTATAAATATAAAAAGATAAATATATAGAGACAGATAGAGAAAAATTATTTCCATTTTTTCCAAATATAAAACTTGAGATATAACAGAGAACAAACAATAAGAGACAATTCAGGGCAGGGGCATTTTAAGTGATATTTTCCTTGAAGATTTAGTAATATGTTACACAAGTTACTTTACTGAGCTGAAGAATATTGAATATGAGATGTTTATAAGCAGACATGACCTAATTCTGTCCCAATCTTACCACCACCATAAACTTCTTTTTGTGAAAGCTAAGCACCATCCTTAGAGAAGGATTTCCGTAATTGGAGTTCAGACTTATTTTACTAGAAGGAGCCTAACAGAATCCAAGTATCAAGTGCAGAAGGTGACAGGAAAAGGACTGAGTGTCTCTATGAGACTCCAGAGAGCAAATTCATCACATGAAATGAAATCTAGCACATCAAATTAGATTACAAAATATGGACCAACGATGGTAAAAATGGAGGGTATAAATAGCTGTTATAAAGTCTTTATTGCATAGGGCCCTCTAGCTGTAAGACTAGGCAGGGTAAAGTTTATCACAAGTAATGACACTTTGAAGCCGAGGCTATGCTACAGTGGAGATCCTCTCAAAGAGCCCAACACAGTAGAGACAGAGCTGTATTCCTATTCATTGACAGAGAAACAATGTGGAGCAATCTCAAGCCAGGACAGTAGTGCTGCTTCAGGTACTGGCCCAGGCAAAAGTAGCTAGAATTGAGCCTTGAATAGTGTGCCCAGTGATCATAGAAGCCCTGGGGAATAACACAGCATCAGACTACAGTAGTGACAAACTGAAAGCAAAACCAGTGGAAGCTGCTTCCATAGCATACTGGAAAACAAGGTGTCAGAGAGGGGAGGTAATCCTGTGGTTACTTGGAACATGAGCTCTTCCTTGCACTATGAAGCATAAGCAATAGCCAGATAATACACCAATAGGTGTATCTGGAGATCATGGCATCCACAACCTAGAAAATATATGGTAATATTCAAAAAGGAAAGATAGAAGCAGATATGAGACACTGTTGAGGTGAAATTGAAAAGACTTTGGAAGCAACAGGAGAATAATGGCAAAGAAATGGGAATACTCAAAAATGACTGTGACATCTTGAACCAGACCTCTGATGGGATGGAGGATATATTATTTTTGCAAAAATTAATATATTAAAAACAACTGTATCTGGAGCCGGGTGTTGTGGCACATGCTTGTAATCCCAGCATTCGGAAGGCTGAGACCGGAGGATCCGGGTTCGCGGCCAGCCTCAGCTACCTAGTGAGGCACTCTGCAACTTAGTGAGACTCGGTTTCAAAATAAAAAGAATAAAAAATAGGGCTGAGGGTGTAGCTCGGAGGTAGAATGCCCCTGAGTTCAATCCCCAGTACCTCAAAAAAAAAAAATAAAATAAAAAAATAAAAAATAAATCTGTTTATTTCATTGCTTTCTGATTACTAAATAAAATACTATGTCTCAAAACTAATCTACTCTTATATCTAATCTTTGTTTCCTCTGACCTTGTGTGCATTCTCCTGGACCAAATCATACAGAGCATTTCTGTCATCTCAGTCTAGTCCCCCTTCCTTGTCATTCATAACCAATATCTGTACTCTCTTGACTCCACCTCAACAATGTCTCATATTTTCCCCCTTCCCCCTTTCTCCATTTTTATTGTCTACTTTACAAAATATGCCATAAACACCTGTTGAGTAGTTTTAAAGTAAGTTATGTTAGTCATCCTCTTACTCATGGTTTTTTTTTTTTTTTTTTTTTTTTGTGGTTTTAGTTACTTGTGGTCAATGACAGTCAGAAAATGTTAAATTGAAAATTCCAGAAATAAACAATTCACCAGTTTTAAAAGGCATCCAATTCTGAGCAGTGTGGTCTTGCCAACCCAATTTGTCCAACCCAGGATATGAATCATCCCTTTGCCCTTTTTCCAGAGTATCTGCACTGTATATGCTACCCACCCATTAGTCGTTCAGCAACTATCTTGTTTATCAAATACACTGCAACCTATCACAGTGCTTGGGTTCAAGCAGTCCATATTTTATTTAATGATGACCACAGAGAATAAGAATAGCAGTGCTAGGAATTCAAATATACCAAAGTGAAACCATAAAATGCTTGCTTTAAACAAAAAGATGAAAATTAAACATCGTATTTTGAAAGAGGTAACATTTATATAACTGGTGTTATAGTACGCTGTTATAATTGTTCTACTTGATTTTTAATTATTGTTATAAATCCCTTACTGTGCCCAATATACATTAAACTTTATCATAGATATGTATGCATAGGGGGAAACATAGTCTATATAGGGCTCATTACTATCCATGGTTTCAGTCTTCTATTGGGAGTACTGGAATATATCCCTCACAGTCCCCTATGCATATTTTACAAACCTAACTAAACCCTCAAGCTATAGTCATTCTTCTCCTCTCATATTCTAAATCATAGAACTTAATGCCACTTTGATGTCCATAAGTCACTTTTATTTATATTAATTTTTATAAACATTTTGGCTCTTTTATAAGACCATAACTTTGTCGCAAGAAACTGTAGTATTTTTATTTTTAACAAGTTTTCACATGGTAGCTATACAACAAATATTTGTTTGGATTAGATGGATGAGAAAATAGAGGAAAAAAATGAGTGAATGACATACAGGGCTAAATATTAGGTAATGTGCTAAAAATAGTTAAGTGTCCATTTTTAGAATATTATTTTAATATTTAATTTTACGTACAACCATTCATTATTTTATCATTCTCCCACCAATAGATGTCTAGGAGTTTGTATTAGTCAGCTTATTATCATTGTAACAAAATATCTGAGGTAGACTAAGAGAGATAAGAAGCTTATTTAGTTCACCGTTCTGGATGTTCAGAGTTCAAATGACATAGCACAGGTTCTATGGCCAGGGCCACCCCTTGTCTGCACCACTTCATGGTAGATAGTAATGTCAGGAGCATATGCTGGAACAGAAATATTACATGCGGAGTCAGGGAGCAGAGACAGAGCAGCTGGGTGGACCCAGACTGGCTCCTTTTATAACAACAATCTTATGAGAACTCAAGGGACTTCCTTAGAACTACCTCTGGGAAGTATGACCTGATGACACCGCTCCAGAGTCCAACCTCCAATCAAATGGGCTCTTGAAGGACACCCAAACCACATCTACACAGTAGTAGAAGGTCTGTATGCAATACACACACACACACACACACACACACACACACACACACACACACACACTTTGCTATGCTATTCTAACAAGGTAGCATGTAACAGTGATAGACTTAGAAGACTTTAATTCAGCTCTGCCAGTTACTAGTCATGTAAGCCAGCTTAGTTGTTTTACTTCTCTAAGCCTCTGAGTTTTTCATATGTAAATGATTTAATTCCTAGATTTGTCCTCAGGCTAAAAGTGATATCTTAGTGAGATACCATACCCTATTCAAACTAGATCCCAGAATTTCGTAGCTGCTAAGCAGTTAATGTCTGCAAAGTAGAAATTGATTGCATTTTTTCTTTCACTTTTTTTCTCTTCCTTTCATTGCTTTATTCCTTCTTCCTACTCTCCTCTGTATTTCTATTTTTTCAAAATACTGTTTAAGTTACTATAATAGAATAAATATGGGACTAGGAGCCAAAGACTTATGTTCTACACTTCAATAATTGAGTAACCTTGTGCAGTATAGTTGGTGTTTACAAATCTGTTTCCTTTTCTGCATAGTGAAAAAAAAAGAATGTCATAAAAGCTATAAATATTTATTAATCTATAAAGTTTTTTATTATGTTAAAAAAATAACATGAGGGCATTGTAACTGCCCCAGTTGTTCTCAATATCTTCCTTTGAGATCATTCTCTTGACTTTGAATATAACACAAATGGTTTTTTTGACAGATTGTTTTCCTTCAGCAAAATATGAAATGGAAGTTTTCTTAAGCACACAGATACCCATAAGAAATAATTCAATTAATGGAGCATAAATCATCAAGTTTAATATGCCAAGCTTCAAAGTAATTCTTATTTACCTTTCTAATTTTGGAGGTAATGATACCTTAACACTAACACAATACACTGTGTGAAGTAACAGAAATTCAGGTCCTGAATAAGCACCCAGAAAAAGGCTGAGAAAAAAAAAATAAGTTTTCTATATTATTCATTTTACACATGGCTCAGAATCTTTCAAACTCCTCAGTTTTCTAGAGACAAGTGGTCCTACTGGGCACATGAAAATAAAGCACAGGACTAGCTGAATTTTATCCTGCTTTTTTGGGGGGTTGTGTAATTGAGGATTGAAACCAGGAGCATTCTACCTCCAAGCTACACCAGAGCTCTATTTATTCATTCATTCATTATTCATTCATTTATTGTGGTACTGAGGATTAAACACAGAGGCATTCTACCCCCAAGCTATATCTCAGCCCCATTTGACTTTTTATTTGGAAGCAGGATCTTGCTAAATCACTGAGGGTATTGCTAGGTTGGCCTTGAACCTCTGATCCTCCTGTCTCAGTCTCCCAGGTACTGAAATGACAGGCATGCACCAACACACCTGGCTCTTTTTATTTTGTGTCATTGATGCTGGCTTCAAACCTGTGATCCTCCTGTTTCAGCCTCCCAAGTTCTGGGATTGCAGGTGCATGCCACTGAGCCCTGCTCTGAGCCCTATCTCTATAGTGTCCTCAGAATTCATACAAATGCTTTCTTACTCTTTGAGGATTAGGTGAGAGAACAAAATCAAATGTTAATTTATAAAAACTCCAAAGTACATTATTATTTAGTGTACTTGGTTTCATCAATAAAATCTGAAATAGGAGCTGTCAGATATGCAAATACTCAAGGTCTGGCTAGTATTTTGCTTAGTTCTTCATCATAAATTTTTTTGCATGTTCTGGCAAACCTCCCTAGCTGAAAGAAAACTAATTTCTACAAACTGCTATTTGCTATATTCTTCCAAAAGTCTGTCATTACCACCTGTACACATTAGCTCATTATCTCCTGTCTGTTGTTTAAATAAACTTATTTTGTTTACACTTATCAGTGCTGTTAAATAAAGGATCTTGAAAAAAATTGATCATGGAAAACTCAATTATGAAAAATAATAAAAACTCACAGAAAGTAAATGTAATCTAAAAGAAAGAAGATAGCTTTAAGGACTGTGAGGAAAAAAAGACAGAAAGGAAAAGCAACCTATAGGGAAGATGGTTTCATGTACTATCCATTTAGTACATGAGGCCATTTTTCAAAGCTAGACACAGAGTCACATGGAAAAATAAAAATACCATTTTTCCTTTTTACAAGTTATAACTGGAGCAGGGCCTAATGGCTCACCCTTGTAATCTCAGTATTTGGGAGGCTGAGACAGAAGGATCACACATTTGAGACCAGTCTCTGCAACTTACCAAGACGCTATTTCAAAAATAAATAAAAAGGGCTGGGGGTGTAGTTTGAAGGTAGAATACCCCTGGGCTCAATCCCCCAAACCTAAATAAATAAATAAGAAACAAAAGCAAATGATGACTGGTTAGGAGTTCTTTCAGAAGAAAAGTGCACCATTTTTAAGGAAAGTCCTGGATTCACATTAGACTGCAAAATGGGTGAGAATGACAACTTTGTTGCGTGAAAGCATTCAGATATCTTGGTTACTTTTAAGCAGAACCATAATTAATTGCCCTAAATAACACAGTAATCAAATGCTAATTCATAAAGTGAAACCCATAACTGCTATAGAAGTTTTAAAAAGATGAAGATCTGTTAACACCTAAACATTATGAGCTCCAGTACTCCACAGAGCCTTATTTTTCCCAGTGTTTTTATTTTTTTATATTTATTTATTTATTTATTTATTTATTTATTTATTTATTTATTTATTTTGCGGTACTGAGGATTGAACTCTGGGGCATTCTACCTCCGAACTATACCCCCAGCCCTATTTTTTATTCTTTATTTTGAAACAGGGTCTCACTAAGTTGCGGAGGGCCTCACTAGGTAGCTGAGACTGGCCGCGAACCTGGATCCTCTGGTCTCTACCTCCCAAATGCTGGGATTACAAGTGTGCACCACCACGCCCAGCTCCCACAGTGTTTTTAAATAGACTAAATCAATTAAAAGAAAAAAAATGAAAGAGAAAAAATACTCAATTGGACATTAGAGGTAAGCATGCTCTAAATAAGTGTTAAGATTAATATTGATCTAATTACACTGCTTTGCTTTAACTATATTATGTCCTTAATTTGAAAGGCAACTACTCAAATCTCAAATCTGGGAAGTATAGTAGTTCTTTGAAAGTGGGAAAAGAGTCACAGTTGTAGGGATTAAGAAGTTTGGTTACATATGTTAGTGGACAGAAATTTGAATTACTGGTTTTAGTAGGCACCTCTAGGCATGTCTCAAAAACGCTATTCCAAAATATAGTATAGTAATACAAGTTCTGAACATCATGGAAGACTAAGATCATAAAGTAAAAAAAATTGTTTGTTTCCATGTTAGTCCTTACCGTGGATAGGTACTGAATTCTCAAAGTGGATATTTGTGTTTCTTTGAAGACTGATGATGTTGAAGAGTTTCTAATATGCTTGACAGTCAAGTAGTGTCCTTTTATGTAAAATATTTCATGAATTCTTGCTGATTTTTAATTAGGTTGTCTGACTTCTTGATTCTTTGGCTTTCTTAATATGTTTTATATACTAGTGTTTTCTTGGACTTTTGTGTTGCAAACAGATTTTCTTTTTCCATTGTTTGCCTCTTCATATTCTTAATAATGTTTTTTGATGAAACTGTCCTTGTCAATATTTTCTTTATGGTGGTTCAGATGGCCTTTTTATCCTCTACTGAAACTCTGCCTGTCTCAAATGAAGTGAGTTTTTCTTATACTTTCTTCTAGAAGTTCTATTAATTTTTTTTATAAACAAGATCTATAAGCAGTATGAAATGCATTTTAGGTTATGAATTTGACTTTCCGGTTGATATTCTGCATCTTATTTAAAACACCATTGTTTTTGCATTGTATTGCCATGGAAAATTTGTCATACATTCCATAAGTATATATGTGTGGGTCTCTTATTTGGTCAGTAAAATACTGTACTCAGTACTTAAACTTTATAAAGCTTGATATCAGGTCATGTAAGCTTTCTAACTTTAGTTTTACTCTACCTTAAGACTAGGCTCCTCCTCTCTTGTCCTTTGTATTTAATGTAAAACTTATAAATATATTTCTCAATTTCCACAAAATTGCCTGCTGAGATTTTGACTGAAACTGCCATGAATCTATTGATCAGTTCAGAGAGAATCGTTACCTCTACAGTAGTGAGCCATCCGTGCCTTTATATAGGAATATTCCTTCATTTATTCAGGTACTATAGTTTTACAGATTTCAATATAGAAATATTTCACTCTTCAACAAAATTTATTCATAAATGTTAGGTGTTACTTAAATAGATTTTGAAGAATGCATTTTTAAATGTCATTTTTAAATTGTTTACTGTTAGCATGGCATATAAAAATGCCATTTAAATTGTATTTTTCAAAAATTATAATCAACTTTATTAAAGTATTATTTACATAAAATAAAGTATACTAATCTATGAAATACAGTTTGATGAATCTTAATAAATACCTATATCCATATAAATCACATCATAATCAAGATTTTCCATTGCCTCAAAAAATTGCTCCTTTGCAATAAACCTAACCACCATTGGCCCTGGACGTCCGCTGACTTGCTTTTGATACTAAAATTTTTTTTCTCTTCTAGAATTCTATATAAACATAGTCACATATAGTGTACTTTTTATGTCTTTTTTTTCCTCATCAAAATGTTGTTGCATGTTCTACTGCTGAGTAGTATTTTGATAAATGGATATATTTATACATTCAAATGTGGATGGATTGATATTTTAGCTCTTTCTCTATTTTAGAATAATAAACAAAGCTACTCTGGATCTAAGGACTTCTTATTTCAGCTTTCACCTATAAACACATTAATGTCACCTCTCCCATCAACATTTTTAAAAAAGTCAGGTATGGTGGTACACACCTGTAATTCCAGTACTTGTGAGGCTGAGACAAGAGGAACCTCAAATTCAAAGCCAGCCTCAGCAACTTAGTGAGTCTCTTACAAACTTTGTGAGACCCATTTCCAAATAAAATATAAAATAGGACTGGGGACATAGCTGGGAGATAGAAAGCACCTGGGTTTTATCTCTAGTACCCCCTCCCCCTCCACACACACACACACACATACAGAGAAAACAATAGGAAAAATTAAACATTAATGCTTTGCTTTGATCACTGGAAATTGATGTCATAGGGCCAACAGTTATCCTAAAATCTGGAGCAGCGGGTACATCCAAAAAGACATAGCTGAGATCCGTTTACCTGATCAGACATCTCCAAAGCCATACATTGGTAGGCACATTGAAATGATAATTTTGAAGAAGTACTGGAGACTCAGTGTGAGCTACCATGAGAATAAGAAAATTTTGGAGGCTGTAGTCTTCGGGGGTCCCCAATATTTTCATGACTTTCACCTCCAATAATTCTACCAGGTTCTTATGGTAAAGATAAGAAAAATATCCCTTTATTGCTCTAATAGAGAGAAGGAAGAGTAACCATTATTTAAAATATACCCAGAGAAGCCGGGCGTGGTGGCGCACGCTTGTAATCCCAGCATTCGGGAGGCTGAGACCGGAGGATCCGGGTTCGCGGCCAGCCTCAGCTACCTAGTGAGGCATTCCGCAACTTAGTGAGACTCGGTTTCAAAATAAAGAATAAAAAATAGGGCTGGGGGTGTAGCTCGGAGGTAGAGTGCCCCTGAGTTCAATCCTCAGTACCGCAAAATAAAATAAAATATACCCAGAAGTCAGGGATGATGGTGCACACCTATAATCTCAGTAATCTTGAAGATGAGGCAGGAGAATTTAAGTTTCAGACCACCACAGCAACTTAGTAAGACCCTGTATATACATACATATGTATGAGTTATTTTTTTTTAAGTGTAAAGTCTTAATTTCTTTGTATATTCTAGATATTAGTCCTCTATCTGAGGGATAACTGGCAAAGATCTTCTCCATTCTGTTTACTTTCTCTTTAGACTCTTCATAGTTTTCCCTTGATGAGCAGAAACTTTTATAATTTAATGCCATCCCTTTATTAACTTTTGTTTTAAAATCCTGAACTTTGGGGGTCTTGTTGAGGAAGTTTTTACCTGTGCCTATATGTTGAAGCGTTGGACCTATGCCATCATCTAGTAGCTTCAAAGTCTCTGGCCTAACTTACAGGTCTTTGATCCATCTTGAGTTGATTCCTGTGCAAAGTGAGAGGTAAAGATTTAGTTCCATTTTTCTACAACTGGATAACCATGTTATGTTCCTAGCAGCACAATTCACAACAGGGATATTATGGAACGAACATAGGTGTCCATCAACAGATGAAAGGATTACAAAATTATGAGATATCCACAGGATGGAATTATACTCAGTAGTAAAGAAGAACAAAATTATGTCATTTGCAAGAGAATAGAAGGACCTGAATAACATTATGTTACGTGAGATTAGCCAGTCAAAGAAAGTCATGTGTGTTCTCTAATATGCAAAAACTAGGGAGTAATGGGGATACCAGAAGGACTCCAGATAGTGGAGGAGAAACCTCAGTGGAGTCAGAGACATAGTCTAAGGGAAGGGGAGGGAGAAGAGTGAGATTCAGTGAAAAAAATTACTATCATCAGCTCTATGTACATATGTGAAAGTACCAATGTCCATCTCAGTACTCTCTATGGGATGAGAAAGATGGGGAGGCAGCCGGGGATGTAGACACCAAGTGCCATGTGCATGTATGTTGCTGTCAACATGATTTACATTATGATGTGAGATCATAATTTACCAATAAAAGCATATTAAAAAATATAATAGGAATCAACCCAAGGCCTCATACATGGCAGGAAAGCACCCTACCACTGAGCTACACCTGAAGCCCTATTTCTTCCTTATCAATTTCATTAGAATAGATAAATGTCTGCCTATTCAGAAATAATTTCAAACGATATCTTGGCTCATATCTATTATTTTTAAGCTATATTTGTTATGGAAACCAATATTTGAACAATGCTTTATTTTTAAAGCAAAGTCAATTGTATAAGATTTTATTTTATTTTCAAAATAAGTAAATAAATACTCAAAACCAGAGAAGATAGAAAAAGAAGCCTCTAAAACAAATCGGAAACAATTAAAATCATGACTTATATTTAAATAGATATAGTATTATTTAATCTAAATATGAATAGTCTAAATATGCCAATTAAAAAAGATTATCAGAAAAGATGAAGCCGGGTGTGGTGGCGCACACTTGTAATCCCAGCATTTGGGAGGCTGTGACCAGAGGATCTGGGTTCGTGGCCAGCCTCAGCTACCTAGTGAGGCACTCCGCAACTTAGTGAGACCCTGTTTCAAAATAAAGAATAAAAAATAGGGCTGGGGGTATACCTCAGAGGTAGAATGCCCCTGAGTTCAATCCCCAGTACTGCAAGAAAAAAAAAAAAAAAAGATGAAAAGAAAAACATAATAAGACCCAATCATATGTTGACTATAAGAAACACATTTTAAATATACAGACACAGACAGACTAGAAGGACATGGATGGAAAAAGACATACCATCCTAGTAGCAATTAAAAGAAAGCTCTGTACAAAACAGATTTCAAGGCAGAAAAAAATATCAGAAGTAAAGAGAGACATTATCATGATAAGTCAGTCAGTTCTCCAAGAAGACATAACAGTAGTAAATGTCTATGAAACTAAAAATAAAACATCAAATTTTGAAGGAAAAAATGATAGAACTGAAAGGGAAAATAGAAAAGGCCATTATTATATTCAGAAACTTCAACAGTTTTCTGTCAGCAATTGGTAGATCAAGTAGGCTGAAAAATTAGTAAAAATGTAATTGACCTGATCAGTACCATCAGTCAACAACAAAATAATATATTCTTCTCAAGTTCACATGAATAATAACCAAAAGACATCATATGCAGGCCACACTATATACATTTTCATATTTAAAAGTATAGAAAGCCAGGCGTGGTGGCACACGCTTGTAATCCCAGCATTCGGGAGGCTGAGACCAGAGGATCCGGGTTCAAGGTCAGCCTCAGCTACCTAGTGAGGCACTCCCCAACTTAGTGAGACCCAGTTTCAAAATAAAGAATAAAAAATAGGGCTGGGGGTATAGCTCGGAAGTAGAATGCCCCTGAGTTCAATCCCCAGTACCGCAAAAAAAAAAAAATAAATAAATAAAATAAAAGTATAGAATTAATACAAATTGTGTATAATTGAAAGATAATGGGAAATTTTCTAAATACCAGATATTGAACACTATATTTACAAGTAAACCATGGGTCAAAGAAGCATTAAGAAATGTTTAAAAAATTCTTTTTAACTAAATGAAAACTTATCAAAATTTATGGACATGCAGCAAAGTCAGTGCTGAGAGGAAAATGCACATCAGGAAAATCAATATATTAGAAAAGAGGAAGAGTCTATGATAAACTAAGCTTACATCTTAGGAAACTAGAGAAAGAAAACAAATTAAGCCTAATGAAATCAGAAGAAAAGGTAATATAATAATTAGAGATGGAATCATAGTCAGGAAAATAATAGAGCAAATCAACAAAACTAAAAGTTGTTTCCTTGACAAAATTAATAAATTTGATAGATCTCTAATTAAGCTAACCAAAAAACAAAAAATAGAGGGGAAAAAATTACCAAGATATAAAATGAATAAATCTAGCACAAAAATTTGTACATTTGTGTACAAGTTTTTGCAAAGATACATATTTTTATTACTTCATGGTATATATCTTAGAGTAAACTTGCTAGATTATATACTAATTCTACTGTTCAAATTATAAAAAAAAAAAAACCTACCAAAATGTTTGCAAAGTATTTGTACTATTTTAAGTTCTCACTTCCAACAAAATGTAATTTCATATCTTTGTAAATATTTGGAATTGTCACTCTTAAAGTCTTTGTCATTACAGTGAGTAAGCAATAGCATTAATTCACTTTTTAATTTTAATGTCCCAGATGAAAATATATGTTAAATTTCTCTTCCTATGCTAATTGTTTATATATCCTTGGTTGGAAGGTATCTGTTTAAATCTTTTGCCCATTTTTTAAATAAAATTGATAATTTCTTTTACTATTATTAAATTAGAGTTCTTTGTATGTAATAAACATAAGACCCATAATATATATGTACCTATATATACCTACCTATATACATACCTATATCTACATCTATCCATACATATATAATAGCTACATTCACTTCTCATTTCTAGCAGCTTTTATTAGATTCTTTAACATTTTATATGTACAAAACTACATAGAAGTTAAAAAAAGAAAAAAATTAGTTTGCTACTCAATTGCATTGGCTAAGACCTCTACTACATAGCTGAATAAAAGTAATGAGAATGTTCATTCTTCCTTTGTTTTAGATATTAAAGGGAACATATTTATAAAACTGTACAGTTTTATAAATGTCATTTATCATGTTCAGAATGTTCTTCTGTAGTCCCACTTTGGCAAGAGAATTTTTCTTCTTTTTTTAACAAGTGGGTATTGAATTCCATCAAATACTTTTTCTTTATATGAGATGATCCAGAATTTTCTTACTTATTTTTTAATACAACCAAATTCAAATGTTCAAAAACTTTTTTATCCCTACCATAATCTCCACATGATGATAATATTTTATCATTTTTATATATTGCTAGATTTAATGTGCTAAGCTTTTTGTTAAATATAAGTATATATTTATATTCATGAAAAATATTAATCTACATTTTTCCTTTCCCATGTAGTTATTTTTGGTTTTAGTGTCAAAGTAATGCTGTTATCATACAATAAGTAGGGACATCTTTCTTCCTCTGATTTTTCTGAAAAAAATTAGTGTATGATTGGTGTGAATTTTTTATGAAATTTTGATAGAATTCATCAGTGAAACTCTAGGCTTGGAAATTTCTTTCTAGAAAGAATTTTAGCTACAAAAATGATTTTAAAATATATTTAGGTAAATTTGGATTTTCTCTTGTATCATCTTTGGTAAATAGTGTTTTTCAAGGAATTTTCCTATTTTGAGTTATTACTTATGTCTCTTTGTCTTAGTGTATTGAGTAAATTATTCATAGTATTGCTTTATTTATGTATTTAGGATTTGAAGTGATGGCCCTCTCTTCATTCCTCATATTGACAAATGTCTCTCCCAACATTTTTTTTTCTATACATCTAAGTAGAGATTAATCTATGTCATTGATTTTGTTTTATTAATTTTCCCTATTGTTTGTTTTCTTTGCTTTTGGTTTTTGGTTTTTTTGCGGTACTGGGGATTGAACTCAGGGGCATTCTACCTCCGAGCTACACCTCCAGCCCTATTTTTTTTATTTTGAAACCGAGGCTCACTAAGTTACGGAGTGCCTCACTAAGTAGCTAAGGCTGGCCGCGAACCCGGATCCTCTGGTCTCAGCCTCCCAAATGCTGGGATTACAAGCGTGCGCCACCACACCTGGCCCTATTGTTTGTTTTCTATTTGATTCATCTGTGACATTATTTCTATTATTTCTTTCAATTTAGTTAGGATTTACTTTACTTATTTTCCCTTTTAAGAAGGCTGCTTAGTTTTTTTTTTTCTTTACTTTTAAACACTTTTTTCTTTTCTAACATAAGGATATAATGTATAAATTTTCCACCAAATTTTATTTTATCTATAGCCAACATTTTCATATATCATATTTTGATTATCACTGTGCCCCACATACCTTCTATCTTTCAGTATGATTTTTTCTTTATCCTATCAGTTACTTAAGAGTACAGTATTTAATTTCCAAATATTTAGAGTTTTCTAAATTTTTGATATTGCTTTTTAAAATATTTAATTACAGTGAAAGAAAATATATTATCTCAGTGCTGAAAAATTTTAGCTAGTCATCACCACAGTCCAAACTACATGACCAGAGAGATAATCATGTGGTAGAGACATGTTCTTCAATTATTTGCAAAGAACAGCCAAAGATATATTATTTCACTAAAATACCTGAAAGTAATATTTTTATAATAGATTATGAGTGATGCAGACACATCAATTTATTCAATTGCAATTATCTGTACTATAATAGAAAATTCACAGAGCAATCATCTAGTTCAACATCCTGATAAAATGCTGTCATTTCCCTTTCACACATCTCCTAAGTTGATATAAAAGCTTTGCTTGAATACTTCCAGAAATTGGAAGCTGTATTTTATTTTTGAACCACTTTTTTGAGAAATCCCTTCATTAAATAACTCCCAAACCTGCATATGCCCTCCCTTATTCAAATGGGAAATTTTTCCTAAGCAGTCCTTCAACCATGTTTATTTAAGTCAATTAGATATGGTTGAGTGAAAAAAAAAAAAATTGCAACGGAGTTGAGGAAAGGAGAAGTGTTGTAGATGAATTAAAAGTTAGGTTTTTCTCAAACAAATACCTGAGTGAGTCATCCAAAGCTCATATGGTATTGGGCAGTCTCAGGAACTCAAGCTCCTTAGTTCTCATTATCCAATCCATCATGGCCCCAGCGGTTCAAATGGCAGCATTTACTGGGCTAGAGAAAACTGTGAAGAAACCAACATTACACAAGCCCTATCTTAGGAGGAAGCTTCCCAGAGGCTGCCACAGGACATTTCTGCTTAGACTCCACTGGCTTAAATTCACTCATCAGACCATACCAAACCACAGAGATGCTTGAGAGACATGGTAAACAAGTAGTACTTCCCAGCTGGCAATCATTGCGCTGGACTCCAGTGATTCATTGTTATGATAACTCATCTGTTCCATCTTCTCCTTGTATGTCTGTTTCCACTATCTCTACAGTTACAACTATTCTCTCTCGTGGTGATGGCTGCTGAATAAGTACTCCTGGGATCCATTGTCCTGTGATTTCTAAGCTATCTGTAGCTCTCGGTCAATATTACTGCCCAGTTCTCTCTTTCTATGCTTTTGATTGGAACTTTCTATGAAAGTAGATTTGGGTGGCTTTACATAATCATCCATGCAATGTAGAGTGCCCCTACTGGCTAGAGCTCTCAGGCTACTTAGTTATACCCTAGTTTTTTAGCCAGTCTGGAGAAAGCTGCTCTCAGTTTGGCATTCAAATTTCCTCAGGGCATAAAAACTGCATTTATATTCCACATGTATTACAAAGGTTGTATTAAGAACGATGTGTACTATGAGTTTTGTTTAGTTTTCTAGACCAAGGGTAATCTTCCTAATAGTTTTAGCATAGAAAATTGAAAAGAAAAAGACACTAATTTCAGCCTATTAAAAATTACTAGCCAGATGTTGTAAAAAGAACCACTAATGAAAGGTCTCTCTGGAGATTTTAAAAGTTTCTTTATATTCAACCTAATGCTCTTAAAAAGAATATCACATTTCATTGACATACAAGGCATTCAAGTTAAATTAAAAGGTTTGAAAAACACCCTTCGCTGAATTGAAGTCTAAGGCACTGTTTTTGAAGTTTACCTATTTTCCTGGGAGAACTCTTACTTCCCTCTGCCATAAACTGAGTAATTTTTCCCGATTTGAATTGATGCCATTCAACCTTTTTAATTAGACCTGTAGTTGGATGTTCCATTCAGGTGAAGCTGAGTCAACAGGCACACTAAGTTTGTTAGGACATTATGAAGCATGCGGTTAAACTAGACATGGATTTAAAAAAGAGAAATAAATATTCTTTTTGTTCAGAAATAAGGAGTAGGGGTAAAGCAAAGTAATTAAAGATTTTAAATGGTAGGTTTCAGAAAAATCGGTTGTCAGTCATTTTCTGTGTACATTCAAGAAATAACTTACGAATTTGATCTGGGAAAACCAAACTTAAAAGAAGCAATATATTCAACTCAATTGAAATAGACAAAGCATAGTTGTTGCAACCTTATCTCCGCATGTAACTCTGCATTTTCTTTTTCCACTTCTTTTTCTAAAGCCAACTAATTCACAGTTAAGTTCTCATTCTGAACTATTGCTTGCAAAAACTCTCTTCCTGGTTATTCATACAAAATGATTCCTTCCCCACCCCCACTGATTCTGATGTGGTGAGGTCACCTTGAACAGTTGTGTGCATAACTCATTTTCCTCACTGCTGCGGAAACATGAGTTGCTTGGGGGGAGGGGGAAAGCTTTAAAAAAAACTCAACATTCAATCTGGCTGCAAGTTCGTATATTAAAGGAGAATGGGAAAAGTTTTTAAGGTTTCTTTCTTCTTTACTCCACTTTATTTTAAAGTAGAAGGGGAAGTTCAGTTAATGGTAATAGCAAATATCACTTTAGAAGGTTGCTTTATTCATACAAGCATGGGGGATAGAAAAAAAATATTGGGGAGATTATAAAGATTTAGAATCTGACAGAGAAAGTAATGCTGCAGAAGGCAGAGAACTTGAAGCTGAAATCGGAGAAACAAAAACTTTTGCAAGAACATCTAACCAAGCATGAAGTATTGCAGTTTTTACATCTGGGCTAGTCAATTCTGCTCAGGTGTTGAAAAATTCTTCCAGGTTCTTTTGTTGTTGTTGTTGTTGTTTTTCCCTGAACCTTAAAATGAGCCATATATAAAAAATGATAGTAACTAAGATGTTTAATAGGAAATACCTGTGCTGACAACTCTCACAGGGAAGATAGCAAATGCCAGGGTAAAAGCCAGAAAGTTGCACTAGCTGTGCACAGTAAATTGACACCTCTGTGCCAGACCTGTGCTGATCTCACAGAGAGAAAAAAAATCACATGGAGAACCCAGGGAAATCGCTCCCACAGTGAAATCCACATTTGTTTCTGCTAACACTTATCTTTCAGCCTGTGAACCATTATCCCTCCCTATCTCTGTTGCCTTGCACTCTGTTCTGTCACCAGCAGCCTTGCAGATTATACTCTGGCCTTTCTCTCCATTTCCCTAAGACTTTTTCTAGTCCTTGTGTGTATCTTATCATCTTATCTTTCCCATCTTCCTTGAGTTCTTGGTGCTCAATCTGTGTTTTAATGCTCACCAGTCATGCAAAGAGAAAAGTTCTTGGACCTACCAAGTGATCTCATTTGGCATTTCTCATCTCTTTTGCCCAAAATAACCAGAGCTGTGCTCCCCTGATATCCAGAGACATCTTCAAAGAGTTAATATAATACATTTCCCAAGCAGTTGTTTCTGAGGATGCCACTTTTTCATAAATTCTGAAAAAAAGAAATAAAGGATAAAAGAGCTATTTCAAAAAGTGAATACATCAGAATGGGCCCAAAGAAGATTAACCTCCAGTTTGCCTTTCTCCTATATGTAAAATGCCCAAAAATGTAAAAAGCTATACATCCAAGTTCATTTGGCCTAAGAGACAACAGCTCTTTGGGTATATCCATTAATCAACAACACATACACAAACAACCAGCAAAACCATCATAGGATGGTTTAGAAACACAGCTAATTTTGTTCTCAATAAACTTTTAAGTTTATTTTGCAATACATTAGCTTATTATAACATTGTCACAATATAGATTGATTACTAATTATTACTCAGCTCCTGTTTAAGGGGATTTTCTATAGCCTTGTCTTCCTAAAAGAACCATCTACCTCTATATAGTTTACTTTGCCCAGGAGTGACACTGTAATTATAGCCAGAGATGGTAAAATAAAAAGAATGTTGGGATTAAAATATCCCCAAGCCTTTTTCCTTTCTTCTTTTTTTTTTTTTTTTTTTTTTTTTTTTCTCAACAAAACATTGCCACCACAGCTTCTAAGAAGTTTGTAAAGAAAGATGGCAAAGAAGGTGAGAATGAGCAGGCAAGACTTCAGAGCAGGCTATAGCCTCAGTGTGTAGAACTTTTATTCACACTCACAGTGCTTAGCATTATCTAGTGGCCTCAATGGTCAGGATTACAGATGTTAAGTCTGTGTGCTAAATTTAAAGGAAGATCCCCATGGTTAGAAAAACACAGCTAGAGCATCAACAGTATCAGGATCCCTCCTATTAAAACCATGATTCCCAATTGTGTTTCCATAACCATTAATGTGATACAAGATGTAATTAAATATTAAATATCATGTGAAAAATAGAAAAAAATTTCATGGTCAAAAGGCTTTGGAAACCCTAGGTTAAACATATTTCTTTACCGTAGAATTTCTTTGTGGCCTTAATATATAAGTCCATTTTGAGTCAGCAAAAGGGTGATAAAAATGCAAGTTTTTCTAAACTAATTGGACTGTAAAACTCTTTGATCACAGAAAGTATATGAACATTGCCTAAAACACAAGTGACTCAACGAATAGTTTGGAAAATGCTGCGTTTGAAGTTTAGCAGTTGTTGATATCAATGCCTTGATGGACTGCTATGGCTATTCATCAGAATGATAATTAATATAAGGACCAGCTAAGTATATAAAGGCTAAATTAACCATTGCTTTCCTAAAAGTATATCCAAAAAAGCAAACAAGTTTATTACTGTTGGTTTGTATTCTGCAATATAATATAAGCATAAGTTCTTACCAATTTTAGCAATATATGTTGTAATTTAAGAGGAAAATTTGCCTCTCTTTCTATGTGCTTGCTTTCATAACACAATGTAGTATTAAAAATAATTTCCTGATTGTAAAGAATGTATATCTTCATCCTTCCATCTGTTTTCCCTAATGTGTTTAAATATTTTAGAGATTGTCTCAGTTCAGTTTTATAGAAAGATGAATGAATAAGCTGAATGGACAAAAATGGAAAGATTGCTTTTTGTCCAAATATTTACTAAGAAGCCACTCACATTATTTCCTATACCATGTTTAAAGTGGAGATTAAAAATTCACCCTCAAGTAACAAGGAGCTTCTTTTTCATCTTAGATGGATAGAATCATTCTTTTTTGCATTTTTTAAAAATTTATTTTACTGGCCTCCAATCTGAAAACGCAGGATCTCTTTCAGATGTGGAGAGCTCCTTTACAAGCACTGAAATTGCTGAAGCAGCTCATTCTTACACAATAAAGCCTACATATAACATGTGTCATTCTATAACCCTCATGTTAATCCAAAATAAATAGAAATCATACATGAACTGAAATCTGACCTGCTCCTTGAAGCATAGCTCAATGGGAAGACAGCATTTTTTTTAAGACATTTACATTTAAAAGAAAGAAAATAATTTCTTTACTTTGGAAAATCATGAATGATTTTAGAAGTGTTTGAGACAGTTAAACTTTATCCAGAGTAATTTTTTTACATGTATTAGTAGCCCTGTCAGAACCACACCTTTCTAAATTCAATAATCTTGTGCTAATATCTGCAACTTTCTTTAAGGCAAAATAAACGAGGAAGCCATCTTGTTTTCCACATCACTGGCTCTAGCATGCTATAGAAGATCACCATGACAACAGGAGCTGGTTTGCCTGGTGTGAAGACAACAGTGTAGGCCTCATTTCCTAAATGCATGTTTCTACTAAAGTTGAATCACCAATTAAAAGACTCTTTTCTGTCCTTGGGGGCTTCAGAGATGCAAATGGTGTTGGGGAGGCTGGCTGGTCAGCTGCTACACCTAGAAACTCCTCTTGATTATCTAAAAATAAAATGACTTGTTTAATTTATTTTTTAAATAAAACTCAAATATTTCTAAATCATAGGGAGCTGAAAGTTAATGCCACCATTAGACTTGCTTGAAATTGTGAGCTGCTTTTCTTGTTATAACTTGTGATTACTCTTTAAATCCTTAAAAAAAAAAAAAAAAGACTAATAATTCATTCTGTTAACTCCTCATGTCACTCATATAAAGAATTAACAGTATTCAATAATGGAAATTGAGGTTTTTTTATTTAAAAATGTGTGATGATTACACAAATGTAAAACTGAATTTATTTCTACAGAATATCATTATGCTTCTAAGCAAGAAAATACAAAGTAAGAATGTTTAAAGATCCAGACTTATAGAATTTTCTTCATATATAAGAAATAAAACTGTAAATGCCATTAATGGTTTTTGATTTTAAGAAAACAAATGTGTCTATGTTAGGGGTCAAATAAGAAACGAGAGTTTAACAGAAATATTTTTTAATAAATATAGTTTGTTCTTAAATATAGATCAGTATTGTTTTGAGTATAAAATGATAAAATGTTTTCCACTTGTATTCCTAATTTATACTACTCTATGAACTTCTTTCCATAGCAAATTGATAAATAAATTTCCGTTTTGGTATTTTACTATCCTTATTTACAAATGCAATGCTTCCCACATCACTGGCTCTAGCAAGCTATAGAAACTAGAGCAAAATACCCAAATTATGTTACTCAATACATTGATGATTTTATATCAAGAAAGGGAAGATATAAAAAGTTCAACAAAATTGAATTTCAAACAAAATTGCACATTTTCATTGATGGGCATATAACAAAGACATATGCCATTAAATGGTGCTATTTAGGATTATATGCACAAAATTAACAATACACACTAGCCAATTTCCTGTAACGTGTGTTTGTATATTTAACTGTTTCTTTGTATAGCTAATTAAACGTTTGTTGCAAAGTCTCATGGGAAGCTCATTTGCATATACCTTATTATAATGGCTAAACACATTCTCACTAAGTATTGCCTGATGAATAGATATTTCACAAATGCCTTCCATGGACACAACAACAAACTATGGACACATGTCATTATTACTGTAGTTCAACAGCACAACTCTCTAGGTTCTATTTGCATAATTGGACTAATTTAGGAATCACTCCCTTGTTTATGAGTGGTAACTAGAGTAACCTTGCATTTTAATTTTGAATGTTTAACTAAAATAAAAATTTGTTCAGTTTTTTACTTAAATACATAAATATTTTAATGTGAATTCACATGCAATTCAGTTTTAGAAAAGATGTTATATCAGATGTCAGAAAATAATTGTCAAATTCAGATATTAACTGAAACAAAAATATAAACATTATAGCTTCTTCACACAGTTATGATGAGAATTATAGGAGATAATCCATGTAAATGAAATGTCAATCAATAGTAGGTTTACAGTAAATGGTAGTTTCCTTCTAGCTTTTTCTTTAGAATGAAACAACATAGAATAACCTAAAAAGAATAGTAGATAACTTATGAAATTAATTGTTCTTAGAGACTCCCAAGGCACATTGGCATATATATGAACAAAAGCTGTTTAGTTTTGGTGTGATGTTAGTTTTACAGCTGTACCTTATAAAAGTAGAAGTCATTACACCTTCTTCTACTTCCTATGAATAATCGGTGTGCTGCTTAATAAGCCTGTAACACATTCAGTTGAATTTTTTATAAACTAAATGATGTTTTGCTACTTCTTTCATATATTTATAAATTCTTTGAATGTGTGTCCTCATAGATATTCTTATCATCTCCAAATCTGTAAATTTAATTGTTTTTTATCCTTTCTTGTAGATCCTAAATTAGCCAGGCTTAGTGGTACACTTTAGTAATCTCAGTACTTGGCAAGCTGAGATAGGAGGATTGCAGGTTCGAGGCTAGCCTCAGCAACTTAGCCAAACCCTGTTTCAAAATAAAAATTAAAGTAGGACTGGGGGTGTAGCTCAGAGGTAGAATGCCCCCCCCAAAAAAAAAGTCCTAAATTGGGGGAAGTATGGAGGTGTAGCTCAGTCGGAAGGCACTTGTCTAGTTGTCTCTGGATTTGATTCCCAGCTCCACAGAAATTTTTTTAAAAGTCCTCAAATAAATGATGACAAACTACTGCAAGATCCCACAATATCTTGTCATGCAATGTGTTTTACCTCACAAAACACCCAAGTCATTTCTTTTAAACGCAGGCGTTACGTGGATATTCCACGTTTGCCAGTGGAAAGCACCCTGAATTTTTCTTGCTAGGAAATTTCTAAAATGTATAATAACTATGGCAGCCATAATTTTTATATCTGAGCAAACTTTATTAAATCATCTGTCCTAGAATGACTATGGGCACTCATATCAATAGTTTTATGTGCAAATGTGTAAAACTACCCTTTCTGTGCATATTGTGAGTCGATGTCCATGTCAAAGCCCTATGTCAGTGCAGACGAAGCAACTGCTCAGAGTGGCCAAGTGACTCTGGGGAATAGAATCAGAGAACATTAGGGGGACTTTCATTTTTCTTTCTGTGCTCTTTCAATTTTTTACAGTGAGTATGTTTTATGTATTTAAAAATAATTGAAGCCAGGCTTGGTGGCGCATGCTTGTAATCCCAGCATTTGGGAGACTGAGACCGGAGGATCTGGGTTCAAGGCCAGCCTCAGCTACCTAGTGAGGCACTCCGCAACTTAGTGAGACCCTGTTTCAAAATAAAGAATAAAAAATAGGTCTGGGGGTGTAGCTCGGAGGTAGAATGCCCCTGAGTTCAATCCCTAGTACCACAAAAAATAAATAAATAAATAAAATAATTGAGTTCATGTACATGTATTTATATGTAATATATACTGACATATAGTACATTTATATATATGAACATATATATATATACATATATATATGAGAATATACCTGCATCTTCTATTCTCACCATCTGAATGGACCCCCCCCGAAATGTAGCATTTATAATTAGGCATCAAGAAGGATCTGATCACCTTTGAAAATTTAGGCTAGTTATCTTTTTAAAATATCAAATTTGGTTCATTTAATCTATCAGCTAATATACATTATTACTATTATTATTATTATTATTTCTGGGGATGGAACCCAGGGGCATTCTACCTCTGAGCTACACCCCAGGCCTTTTGATTTTTTGCTTTGAAACAAGATCTTACTAGGTTGCTGAGAGTTTCGCTTCATTGCTGAGGCTGTCCTCAAACCTGTGACCCTCCTGTCTCAGCCTCCCAAATACTGGGAGGAAATGAATGCATTACCATGCCCAGTCAATAAATATACCTTGACAACATATTATGTGCAAGACACTTTGCTAGGCAGTGCATGGAAAGCAGAGTTTATTCTCCAAGAGGCAGAAAGTTAATTGAACTCTTGGAGTCGATTTCCTCACCTTATAAATGGGTATCATAATAGTATCAATCTCCTAAAATTGCTGTGAGGATTAGACGAGGTAAGTTTTATAATATTTTTGTAAAGTATCTGGAGCAAACTCTAGCACTCAGTAAGAACAATATAGATGCAGGTTTTATTTTAAGTACTGAATTTCATACAAAATTACTGAGAGATGGCCCCAGCTGTCTTAAACCTTTTTGGAACAAAGAGAGTTATAAGTAAGTCAATAAACAAATAAAATATTCTAAATGAATATATAAGTATATAAATAAATTAATAAACAGGAGCAGCTGAATGGATTGTAATAAATGGTCTCTTGATGTAGTTTGCATTCTAATTAAATGGAGAAACAAGCCATGCATTTGTATGATCCAATGTGACATATTACAATGATCCTCTGAGGAAAACCATGAGGAAAGAGAAGCAAGCAGTCAGTCCTACTTATGAAGACAGCAAAAGTCCCAGAACGGGATGATGGTGCTCTTGCTAAAATCTAAGATAAGAATTTAAGACATGGGCTTTGGGAATCATGATGAGCCAGGCCTTTCATACATATTTTTTCTAGTATTTATAGATTTAAATCCAAACTGTTTAGCCTTTGAATAAAATATCCCACACAGCCTAGTCCAAATTATCTTTCCTCTTTCCTGTTTCTCACTCCACCTTAACACCCATTAGAATTTCTTCCTGAATTCCTACAATCCCTTATCCAACAGTGGTAGGGACAGATGTGTTTTAGAATTCAGAATTTTTCAGACTTTTGAAAGATCATTTGATGCAACTTGAAATTATCAGAAGTCTGGGGTAGCACCATATCAAACACTTCAGTACAGCTACAACACAGTTATTCATCTCCTGTCAGTTCTGGAGAAGTTTTTCTGATGACTGAGATCAGGTCAGATCAGGATCAACGTGGACGGAGTTAAGGAAAAAGCTTTATGTTTTCACAACGTTTTGGATTTTGGAATTGTGAATAAGGGATTGCTGGTAGTTGTCACCCAAAATATACCATGCTCTTTCCTTTCTCTCTAAAATTTAATTCCTCTGTTACTAACGCCCTTTCTGTCTCCAAACAATCCACTCTTCAAAGTTCTACTTAGATATCATCTTCATAAAGACAACCTGTGATCTGAAGGTGTGGTGGCACACATACCTGTAATCCCAATACTTGGGAGTCTGAGACAGGAGGATCGCAGATTCTCAGCCAGCTCAACTTAGTGTGACCCTCAGGAAATTAGTGAGACCCTGTTTCAAAATTTAAAAAATAAAATAAAATAGGGCTGGGATATAACTCAGAGGTAGAATGCCCCTGAATTCGATCCCCAGTACCAAGGGTGGGAGAGCAGGAAGAAGACAATCTGTAACAGCGATGATACTTTTCTGGGTCTCAATATCACTTTGAAAATCTCATTCCTATTGTTTCGAGAACATTGCACACAAATTTACTTAAGTACATGTCAGCACCTCTTAAGTTTTTAAAGACAGGAATTTCACCTTACTCTTCTTAGTATCTCCTGTTTATAGTATAGTATCTGGCATAGAGTGGACAGCTAATATTAGTGGTAAAAGAGAGTTAACCTATAACCATTTAGGAATATACGCCAATTACACAAACATGGGAAAATCAGCCATCAAGCTTCAAGTAACAGGAGTTCCATGACTGGTCCAGACTGAGTTATAGGAGAACAGTCAGAAACAGTTTTACTTCTACATAAAGAGATTGAAGAAAGTATTCAGGAGATAGTAATGGAAGAAATATGTTTATGAAAGGCAATACAAGCTTTTGGAACATACTAAAGAAGCAGAGGGAATGATTCATGTTGGGAGTAAATAGGAGATAAGGCCACAAAAGAAGGAGGTTGCCAAATTGGAGATAACATGGAATTCTATGGAAACACAGCCTGTTTTTATTCTATTGTACATCAGACACCAGTATTTTTGTGCTTCTGTATTGGACAAGGGAAAAACCAGTAGAATGAAATTGAGCAATAAATCCTTCCATGCTGATATGTTATGTTTGGGTAGGCAAACAATTTATACTGACTAATAAGCAAAGCAATTTTTAGGTGGATGGTTGATGAAGGAAATCATTGCTCATTCCTGCACAGTGAACCATGAAAAACAAGTACAGGTAAGTTGATTTGACTATGAGGCAGTCCAGTCAGTGAAAGAAAAAAAAAAAAGTTAATAGTATTCTAAAGATAGAAGGTATAATTGGTGGATACATTTTAAAAATGCTTTTAGTACTTTACTCCAGAAGGAAAAATAATACTTGCCAATTTGGTGAAAATTGGGAAGGCGGTATAAGGGGAAAGGCAAGATACAGTTTTGGAAAATCTGTCTTTGTCAACCCTAGTTATGATATATTTTTTAAATTTTTGCTTACTATTAGTAGTAGCAGTAGCTGTAGTGTGCCTCCCCTCCCTTTTGAAACGGTCTCACTAGGTTGCTGAGAGTCCAACCAAGTTGCTGACTCTGGTTTTGGACTTGTGATCCTCCTGGAATCTCAGCCTCCCAAGTACTGGGATAATAGGTATGCACCACCATACCGGGCTAGAATCTTTTTTCAAAGGAAAGTATACAGCATTTTGTGGATGCACACTAATTATTAAATTGATGTTATACATCTTACCACTTTTTTTTCCAAAATATGTTGCCTCTAAAATTAACAATTTCCTATTACTAGCTTAAAGACTAGTAAAAATTTATATTTACAGATGATAGGCTGTGGGCAGCTCTGGACACTTCTGTAGCGAGATTTTGATGAATTCATCAGAGAAATCTCACTCCAGCATCAACCTTTGGCCTGTTATGGAGACTAAATACTGATTATGAGAAATAAGGTGAACATTTCATTGAATCTTGTAGTTTCCATCTAATAGATTTTCCTACCCAATGTTGAATATTTCCAAAGAGCAATTCTTTAAATCTGTATCAGCTGCTACAGTAAGCGCCCATTCACTCAGTCAGCTGCAAAATATAAGGTAGTGAGAGAGGACGAGGCACCACACCTAGAATTAAACCAGAGGTAAGAAGAAGGATGTACTGTGAGACTAGCTTCACTGTGGAAACTCCAAAGTGTTCAGGGAAATCATGCACATGTGAAAATGCATTCTTCAAATGCCAGCTCCTTGCAGGACCTGGTTTCATAGCAAACAGAGTTGACTCTCAGTTAATCATAAAGTGGCATAAACCAGGAGCCTGCATCTCCTAACCATGCCTTGTTAATTCTATTCTTACCTTACCTGACCTTGCCAATGCTTTTGAATCACCTTCTTTAAAAAACATTGTATAGTATTAGACAACACTCTAAGAGATTGCATTATGGAGACCTTTAACAAAATTCATATATGACATTTAGCACCAACAAATATTCTTTTGAATGACCACAATAATAAATGTTTTAGGCAAATGTTTGCATTAAATTAGCAAATCTGCAGAGGTAGTTCCCTTTCTTAAAAGTTCATGCTAACCTTAGAAGTAATAACACCAACAGGCTAAGAGACATTAAACTCTTGGCTCGATTCAGATGAACATGAACTTTATTATTAATTACATATATTTAATTCATATTAAGTTCTTATTTCTGTAAGTGTCCTAAATCCTTTTGGAAACAAAGAGAAATGAAAATAAACAAATCTTGCTTTACAAAATTTAATTGAAACTACACTGAGAAAAACGTGATCTAGATATTAAAGTAATAGACTGGCAGAACTCTTTAATCGCTCTTTTATGTAACCAGTAAAAGGCCTTGAAAATTTTTAAACAGCATTTGTAGTTTCCAGAGAAAATGTATTCTCATGGTCCTCTATCTCATAAATTTATATATTTTTTATATTTTCTTCTGTATATATTTAGCACAATGTTATGCTCACCATGGAGTCTGAATCATTTTAAGATGATTACATGATGAAAAGCAATAAAATAGTTTGTGAATTTTAGTGAAATCTTTTCCCTCTCCTGCCCTCCTGTCTCTCTCCCTCTCTCTCTTCCTCTCCCTCCCTCCCCCCACCCTACCCCACACACACACTGGAAAGATATAATTCTGTTAACTCATTTGCACCCTAACCTAAATCCAAAAAGAATAACTGGTGACACGTCTGAAAAACACATAACTATAGAAAGAATAAAAACTTTCACAACAAAATAAGCCAGTGGATGAATGTACACAGGAACTCCTACCTGAGCCGGGGTGCTGTCACTGGGCCATGCTCTGGTTCATTGTTTCCTAACAGCCTAAGAGACAACATGATGGATTACAGAGCTATCATTTCCTACAAAAAGAAAGCACACCAGTTCATCAACAGAGACAAACTTTCCTCTCCCCAAGTTCAGAGATGAATTTGTCAACATGATCTTTATATAAGGGACAGTGAGATCCTTAATGTCCCCCATAGCAATTTTACAAGCAATATAGATACAGTCCACATGGCTCTTCCTTATATTGCTCTGACTCCGAAGTCAAGTGCATGTTAAAGGTTGTAGTTGTAGAAAGACAGTGTGGGAAGGAAAGTTGGGGAATGGAGAGAGAAAGGGGAAGTTGGCAGAAAGAGAAGGCAAGAGATGTGTATTTCTACAACATGTCTTAATATGAGTTTATGCTGAAACAGTATTGAAAACTGAAAAATTAATATTCTCTTACAGTGTGCTGCTCAAATATCAAGGTTTTCTCCGAGGTGCTAATGGAAGTCATTTGGCAGATTATTTAGGTGTACTAAGTTGTAAGACATGCTACCAGACACATAGATAAAGAAGATGGTATACTATTATGAAAGTTAAATAAATTATTATACATTGCCGCATGAGCCAGATCACATATACATAAAGTAGTCTGTGGGCAGAATCTATTTTGTTTTGTTTTGCATTTCTCCAGAAGAATAGATCTGTATTTGGAATAAGTGCTTGGCAGGGGCATCAAAGTTCTGTTCCATAAAACAGTATACACTGGTGTGTGCACGGTGTATGTAGACATGTATTTAACTGGCTTCATGAAGATTTTAGGACATTAACGCCATATTTCAAAGCTCTATAACTTACCTAGAAGAAGGACAAGTATTGGATATGCAACCTATCAAGGTGAGTTTCTTGCCTGTCACTTTAAAAAGAAACTGTTAGCTTGAGATTTGACGTTAGCCTTTATAACAATACATGCAGATGGGCATTGCAAAAACTTGGCAGTTAGATTTGGGTCTTGATCTCAGCTCTGACACATATTGGGCAAGTGCATTTATCTTTGTTATCATTGGTTTCCTCACTTGTAAAGTGGTGAGATCTTGGAGGTTGTCTGGAGAATAAGAGGTCACAGGGTGAATGGGCCCAGCCTGAAACACAGTGCATGCAATAGTCGATCAGTCAATTAAT
Source organism: Graphiurus murinus (assembly GCA_004027655.1). Lineage (NCBI taxonomy): Eukaryota > Metazoa > Chordata > Mammalia > Rodentia > Gliridae > Graphiurus > Graphiurus murinus. The sequence goes on from PVLC010001419.1 coordinate 125,505, forward strand.
ACACCAAAGCCTCTAAGCATTTGAATATTGCAATCTCACCTTTAGAACTAAGTCCTCCTTTCTTTTCAGAGAAGCAAAAGTTCTACTTGATTACATATACAGATTGCTGGAGGGTTTGTGGTCCCATGATGCCAAAAATTATATTAAAAACGCATATGCTAATAAGAGGAGAAATTAAGTATCTTCACTTGCAAACAAAGCTCTGCTTTGGGCAGCATGTTTACCATACAAATCATTTATTTTATTCTGTTCACAATCTGCATAGGCTCTACATTTTTTTTTTTCATATGGATTTGGATAAGGAGACTTTATTAAGACCATCTAGAGCAATTTCCTAAAGAGAAACTTTGGTAATATTTTCATAATAATTTTTGTGGCGTTAAGTTTGTACTTAAACAAAAGCCTGATAAACCAATTGATCCAGGAGCTGCTGCCATGGATAAAATTTATTGATTCACCTATGACACTGAATTAACATTAACGTCTTAATAGGCCACCAGGACATCATTAGCTCGCTTTCTACCATTCAGAGGGTGAGCCTCAAAATGAAAAGGACCATCATAAAATATAAAGGAATATCACAGAAGGCTGAGGGTATACTAGAAGAATAGTATCTTGCAGTAAATTTAGAGTATAATTTTGCCAATTTTGTGTATGTGTGTTCTGTGTATATGTAGTTGTATTTTAATATGAACAATCTCTTCAATTGTATAAATGAACTATAATTCTTTAAGTGAACTATGATTTTCCTTTTACCTCATTTATTGCTACAAGAAAAGAATAGTGTTAACTCTCATATATCTTTATTTTTTCTAATGTAGTAGGGGATTCCAAATTAGGTCAACCTGTACTTTAATTCTGATTTCTTTTATCTATTATTTGAGGATCCCTGAAAATATAGCTCACATGTAAGCCTCTTTAACTCTTGGCTTCTTCCTGATATATAAATAGAACAACTATTTCCTGGTTAAAAGTCAACTCTTCTGTTTTAGTGAAAATAATAAAAAAAAATTTTTCTTCCCCTTTGACATGAATGTACCACTCTGTAGAGACTGACAAAATATGAATGAACACTTAAGCAAACTTTAATGCCATCTTTTCCCTCCAACATTGAGTGGATTATAAAAGGGAAGGCATTTCAATCATGAGGATGGTAAAGGTTATACATCTTTACTGCCTCAGGTACACGGAGGACACAACAATGACAAAGGACTAGGGTGTTATCTTGATGGTACTTGCCCTTACTAACTCTTTTGTTTTCTCACCAGGGGAACATGGTACCACACCAGCCACATCCATGTCTTGCAACCTCAAATCATCCCAAAGAAAGACCACAAGTAACCCCCTAGCATTATAGGTCCCATGGGCCTGGGCAGAGTCTGGCTTTTCTGAGGCAGGTGGAGCTGGGGAGATCCGAATAAGGCGGCCTAATCACACTCATACTGAGGAAGTGTGGAAGAGTGGAGCTTTTCCAGAGTGGTCAGGAAGACTGGACCTATGGTTTTTTAGGCAATTCCAGCCAAATGCATCTTTTTCAATAATAGCTAAAATTCAATCCAAAATATACAGTGAAATCCAAATCAAACAAGGGTTTCATAGTCACTGTCTTGGGCAATTTTACATCCAAGTTCTACAGCTTTTTAATTCTTTAGATATAGTCTTGTGACTAGACGAAATCTTATTCCAAAGTGAAATATCTTTCGAGGAATCTAAACCTCATAAAAAAGGAATTGTCTCCCTTACCAAGATGATGGCCAAGTGAAATCCCGTATGAAAAGTGTCTGGCCTGTAAGAGGCACACAATGGATTCATGCTTCTGCCTTCCCTTAGTTAGATTCATTTCTCCATTCTCACCAAAACACACACACACACACACACACACACACACACACACACACACACACACACACACACATTCATTGAATGTCTCCTTTATACCAAGCATTGGGCTTGCTCCTGGAGCTACACAATGACTAAGAAAGGCAAATCCAGATGTGCACAAGATTTGACTTGAGCTTAAAACTGTTTTTTCTAGACTTGGCCGTGGCACTGTGGTTTGTTACAATGAGCACCTTAATAGAGATAAAAGGGGGAAAAATATTATTTTCATCCTACCATTAATTCATTATGATTTTGGAAAAGACAGTTAATACTTCAGATGTCAGAGAAAAAAAATGAACATGAAGCAGAGAAGTTGTAAAGGTCTCTTCATTTTCTCAGCTTAGGTAACTCCATGGTTATCATACATGTGCTATGATTCAACCAAACAAGCTCACTATCCATTTTGAAAGTGCTATTTTTCTTGCCCCGCTCTATCACCACTCTGTGCTTATGTCCAGCTGGCTAATATTGCACCAGGACTTTTCTGGCCCACTTTTAGCCATATTCATGGGACAGAACAGTTTGCAAATCAAAGTAGCTAGCTAGCAAGACTTAGAGTGCCGCCATTGACAAACAAGTCTTGGGGCACCCTCTCCAGCAGTCGACAGCTGCTCCGAAGCTGTCTATACCATGATTTAACACTGTGAACCTGTTTTGAAGCAGCTCTTTTCAACACCAGATGTCCAACAATGGCTATTTTCACAGGCTTTACACAGGCCCTGCAATGTTCATGCATGTCATCTCGTTCCAAAATATGCTCTATCAATAGCATGTCTCAGCACTGGCTCCTATCTCAGGTTTCCTGAGAAAAGGAAGGCACTGGAGTGAAATTTGGAGACTCTCTTGGGTTGATGGGTAAGTCTCGGCCTTATCTAGATTCCCCGGCATTGCAGGAGAGTTTTGTACTCTTTGGTGATGCAAGAACAGATTGATGCCAATAAGCCATTTGAGATAAGAACTAATTGGAAACAGAAGGTTGAAGAATGATTATGTTGGGAATAAGCAAAGGGGACAGACAAGTAATTATTCAGGCAGAATTTCTTTACACAAAAGGCAGATGGAAAAGAGAGAAAAAAATTCCAAAGTCCATGGCAGAAGTAAGCAGCTGCACATTTCTTTTTTTTTTTTTTTTTTTTGTGGAAAAGCAAACAGAGTGATTCACTGGGTTGGTAATGGGCTCCAGGGATCCCTAGAGATTCACAACATGTTGGCAGCCCAGGGCATGTAAAATCACTCAGCAGTCTCCATCTAGTTCACCTCCTCCACTGACTCTAACCGCGAGGCACAAGAGATGAGATTCAAGGGAAAAACAGCAAAATGGCCTCTGGTTCATACTTGAAACACAGAGGAGGTGTGCGACAGAGAAGGCAGGAAGCAGCAATACCCCTTCCACATGTGTCACCAGCCATCAATCAGATTTAACTGAACATTGCCATCCATAAATATAAACTCAGTACAAAAAAAAAAAATCAGGGAAAGTAGAATTTTATAAACTATTCCCCAAAAGTATTATAGAGTCACCAAGCTGCAGCAGAGTAAAGCTGCATGATATCAAAAACATGATCTGTCTTGAAAAAACAAAGACAATATAATTAGTAATCAGGATAGGAAACTGAGCCAGACCACATTCCCTTCCCCCAAAGCAAAATCCATTAGCAGTAGCCTTATTCAGAAACACTAATTTAAAAGCTCTTTAACACTGTACTGACTACTGAAAGACAAAATAAAGAAAGAAAAACTTCCTTTCTTTTTGTCTCAGGCTCAAATTATCTATCTATCAATCTATCGATCATCTATCATCTATATAGTAAATGTGTGTTAGAGAGATTTATTCAAGTGTAATTTAAGGACAAATTAATTTAGAGACCATTCAAGTGCGTTCCTTCCAAAAGAATAGCAGTCAAAAGTCAAAAGGAAACTGGACTTCCAGTTTGTGATGAACAAGCCAAATCCCAGGCTTCACAATGACGAGACAGGTATTAATACACACAAAACTATAGGGGGAAAAAAGGTAAAGAGATCTCAGACTTCACGAGAGGGAAAAGCCATAATTTGGTAATAAGGACAAGAAAAAGATAGCTATGTATAATTGCTAAAGAAAATTAAAAGTGGCAATAATAGATTTTAGAACAAGAACAGGAATAGATTTCAGAATAATAGATTTTTGGATGGGATTAGGTATGGACTTTTATAAGGCTTCATTTGTTTAGGGTTTTTTTTACAAATTGATGTTGAAATATACCCAACTACAACCTCTACCCTACCCACAACTTCCTTTTCCCTTCTCCACTGAATTTTATGTGTGCTTCTTCCTGCCTTAATACTATACCCAGACTTCTGTTTATTAGGCTCTCCTTGACTCACCTTTAGGTAAGTAACATGAATCTTCCAGTCTCTCAGGTTTTCTTAGACCCTTTGTAACGCAATTCGCAATTCTTTATTTGTGTGTGTGTGTGTGTGTGTGTGTGTGTGTGTGTGTGTGTGTGTTAGTCAGTATTCATCATTATAAACTCCCTTTTGGCAGAGATGTGTATGTCTTTCCTGCCATTATTCTATCTAATCCTCAGCCAGGAGTGCCTGACACAAAGTAAGTGCTCAATAAAAAGTTGTTTCTAAATCAACAAAAGACCTGGGGGTGTAGCTCAGTGGTAGAGTGCTTGCCTGCATGTGTGAGGCCCTGGGTTTAATCCCAGTACTACAAAAAAAAAAAAAAAAAAGGAAATAAAATAAACAAAAAATGAATTAGCGAACAGTAGACCTAAAACTTCTCATAAATCTTGAACAGAACCAACAAGATGAGAAATCTACCAATTTAAATGTTAATTGCTTCTAAAATATACTCACAGTAATATATAGACTGGTATTTGATTAAAACTTGGTAAGACTATAGTCGAGAGTAACAAAACCATATAAAATGATTGATACTTGCAAACCAAATACTCAAATTTTAAAAAGTGAGTAAAGCTATGACTGCCTAAAAGTGATTATATATACATATATATGTATATAATATATATGACCACAACAAAAACAACAATACCTAGGGCTTACATAGCAGTTAACCACGTGCCAAGCTCTATCCTAAAAAAAACTTATTTACCTTAATCCATTTCTCATGGCACTCGAGTGATATAGATATTATTATGATCTCGATCATCTTGATGATGAAGTCATTGAGACACAGAAAGTTAAATAAGTGACTGAAAGTCATATAGCTAGTAAGTGATAGAAGTTATATTAGTCAGAGTTCTTCTCCAGAGGAATAGAACCAACAGGACGTGTATCTATAGAGGAAGAGAGATTTAGTTTTAGGAATTGGCTCACAAGCTTGTGGGTGCAAGCAAGTCTGAGATCTGTAGGGCAGGCAAGTAGGCCAGAGACCCAAAGAAGAGGTGATGCTGCAGAACAAGTCCGAAGAGAGTCCTCTGCAAGAATCCTCCCTTTTCCAGGGGAGGCCAGTATTTTCTCTTGAGGCTGTCAACTGATTGGTTGAGACCCATCTATAATGCAGAGTTAATCTGCTTTACTTGAAGTCTACCAATTTAAATGGTAATTGCATCTAAAATATACTCATAGTAATATATAGACTTGTATTTGATTAAAACTTGATACCTTGACATAGGCAAGTTGACACGCGGAATTAGCTCTCACAGAGTGAAGATACAAATTCATCTACTCCAACATTCAAATACCTAATGAATATTTTATCTAGGCATTAAACTATGAGGATGAACTGAACAATTGAATATGGATTTCAGTGTCTGGATCAATTCACCCTTAAAGTTCATTTCTCTCACTGATGACTGTAAATGTGATAGATATTTCACACTAATGACAGGTGCGTGTGTGTGTGCGCACACATGTTCATGCATGCATACAAGATACAGAACCATTTTGTTTCAAAAATTTCCACAGATTAAAAAGTCTCTCATTTTATTGGGATACTATTAAGTATCAAGATGGCAAAAAAGAAACTGTAGGGCTTATATTTTAAAGATAATGTATTGCTCATTAACTGTCTTCAAATGAGCTTTAAATAGCAGGGAAAGAACCAAGCACTTTAAAGTGATTCATGTACCACAGTATTCCAAGACATCAGAGTAACTAAATTATCAGTATGTTTTCAAGGCAGAACTGTAAACAGACGTGACAATCCTAGTGTTGAACATGTATTTTGCTAGGAGTTGAAAAGCAAGCCAACATGGACATTCCAAATGCCCATGAATTTTCAGTTTCCCTTCAAAGTTAATATCCAAGTTCTATGCTCATTCACTGGAGAGAAATACAGCATCTAAAACATGTGAACTAGATCTAATGTGGGCCACACTATGGTTAATATAATATGTCATGGACGCATGCTCATACAAGCAAAATATAGTTTGCCAGCCAGGTAAAGAACCAAGTCCCGTCCAAAAGGAGCACTGGTTCATTCTCCTTTATTTTTCACATCCATAAATAGGGATGTTGACACACTACAGAGTATTAGAAGCTGCAATTGCAGAGTCTCACTTCATAGGGAATGGCTTCTACTTTAAAGTAGAGCCTAGCTCTGCAAAAGACGCCCACCAGAGTATTGGAGTAAATACTGATAAAAAGATTTTTCTTTTTTGAGAGCTTAGAATAAGAGGAGCTCTTTGCTTAGAACTTTTAGCCATCATTAAAATAGATACCCTGAAGTCTGGCATTGGATGGAGTTCTACTCTGCCCCTGATATACCCACTCTTTGGAATAAGCCACAGTGGAACTGATAAATCAGCACATCCCAGAAAAATAAGACCCTGAGGGTCAGTTCCTTCAGGGCAGAGCATCCAACAGAAAGACAGCTCTATCGGCTGCCAGACACAGACGTCAGTTAATCTAAAACATTCAAGTTAGAGTCTAAATTGAGAAATCAAAATTTTATGTATAACTGGAGGCATGATAATTGATGATTTGGAACACCAAGGAACAATGTTTACATTTCAAACATAGAGAGCTTGATTTTCCTGGCATGAACATGAAAATGACAAAGAGGATATGCACAGCTACACAGGAGGAAACATGTTCCAACGACAAACATTTCACTAAAAATGACGGAAAAAAAAAAAAAAAAAAAGCTTCCAGGAAAACCTGACCAGAGCATCGAGTGAACAAGAAAAGGATTTGCACATAGAGATGGTGTTCATGCGGAGGCAGAGCCGGCCCTGTAAGAAAAGGATAGAGAGAGAATCTCATTTTGTAATTTTTCCCTTCGCCTGGTCCCTCCAGCTCCTGATGGTAAGGAAGAGAAAGTCTGTCTGCTGCGTATCCCCAGAAAACAATGTCATGATAGCGCAATTCCATAGAGCTACACACCAGAGGAAATGCAGATCAAGTCAAAGAGGATATTATGAAAAGGATGTGATAAATAGATTGGGCCATGAAAGGACATTAGAGAGGAAGAGGTGAATTGTGAAGCTGGTTGGTGGAAGGGGAGGAGGGGAACAAAGATTATTTACCAAGAGGTCTTATAAACCAGGAGAAGCAGAAGTGGCATGCTCTCCCAAACTCTGAGATGTGGAAATTGACAGAGTCACTGGCCATTGGAACAAGAGAAGCGGTAGGAAAGAGATGCTCTGAGAAGAAATATTAACAGTAAACTGTTGGTGAAGCACCCTGTGTGTCTGGAACTTATTGAACTCATTTGGTGTGCAGGTGGCCTCATCTCAGAAGCAAAGAAGTGTCAGGAGAAAAACAGAACTCTGTAACGGGGTGAAGTCAGGAAGGAGGAGAGCTGGAGGGGTCATTAACATGCACAGCAGGTGGCCACTGAGCCCCCTGAGTTAATAGGATCCCCCAGATAAAACACCAGATGAAGACCAAATGAGCAAGAAAAGTGGCAGAGGCACAGAGAGAAATACTAGAGTAATAAAAATACGAATTGGATTATGCAGTGGATTAGAAAGAGGAAGTATTAACTTTAGTAGAAAGAGGAAGAAAAAGCCTGTAAAATAAAATGGAAAACTATGAAGAAAAGGGGTCAGTACAGATAGGACACTTCACTCGTTGCACAAAACTTCTGCAAACTGGAGACACTTCAATTCTCTTAGTCAACAAATACCAAAGATATTAGAAAATGTTAACAAGACCAAAGCTGAAGTCTGTTCTTCCCACCCCAGCCAGGTCTACAGCATTGTTACAGCCTTTCTACCCCAGGAGCCGATAGAATGGAGTCTTAGTCACAAAGGAGCAAGAACACATTTCAAGCTTCACATGGTTCTCAAAGCCAGTGAGCCATCTTTCCATTCTGGTGGGGTCAGCCCTCCTGTGATCACCGGCAAGTTCTATCTACTATTTGATATGAGTGTTTAAATATCTGAAGCCATGGGGATGCTAGAGCTACTTTGAAGGAATTTTCCACAATAGAATGGTAACTGCAGCCCAGTTGGTTTCCTTGGCTTTCCATTTACATTCTCCTTTTCTTCTTTTTATTCCTGCTCTCATCTGGATGGCAATGAGGATAACCCTAAGACGTGTCCCTGCCTTCCACCTTCTTGACATCTTGAAGAGACTCATCTTCAGTTCCCACAGCATGTGCTTAACCACTTCAGAGCCAAAGGGCACCAATCTGGGTTTTTAATCCTTATTAAGAGAACTGCTTTGTGAAATTATAAATACACTTCTCCTGGTTGTGTGACCTTCCAACATACTAATATATTATCTGCTTCCCAAGGGTCTCAAAATGAATGGTTTGAAAAACTGTCATTGATAAGTCAGAAGCTTGGAGGTGGAAGCATTTTCCCCTCCACCCTGCTCACTCTAATA
>PVLC010001419.1:134268-144460 GCA_004027655.1 Graphiurus murinus
GTGTGTGTGTGTGTGTGTGTGTGTGTGTGTGTGTGTGTGTGTTGTGTGTGTCCTTCTAAGAGGAAGGTGTTCTTTTCACCTCTTTTGGGCTGTGGCAAAGAATGAAAGCCTACAGTTTACATTGGCTTTGTCAGCCCCGTAAGCAACCATCTGTTTCAGCTGGGGAGTGCGATCTGTCAGTTTTGTTTTAGGTTTGTGATGCAGTAGCAGGAGCTTGCTCATTGTTGTCTTCTTAGAGGGCTGCAAAGCAATTAACCATTCCGGTACTGGCTACAAAAGAGATGGCCACTCTGGTTGTTGGGCCAGATTTTTTGCTTTCTCCAGTGCTGGAAGTACTACAAAAAAAAAAAAACTGAATAGCTATTCATCGCCTTTCATTGTTCCGTAAAGAGGCAACATGCTCTTTGTTATAAAGGCAACCTGGATTTTCCAAAATACCATTTCATTTCAGTGTCTGTGTGCCAAAGATGAAACAAAGTCTGGGTGCTAGGGGTGAACAATGGAAACATGACAGTGACACACACCCTGAGGGACCTCATTGCCAACACAGGACAGTGAAATGCCTTTCACAGAGATGGGAGGGGTGGCCTGGGGGCTGTGGGGAAAGTAGGGAAGAAGAGGGTGTTGCATGTGACTAGGGAGCAATGCTTTCCTGATTGAGTGTAAGTTCACCAGGCACAGTCCTGGTAAATAAAAGACCTGTAGAAAGAAAGAAGGGCCAACAAATTTTGTACTTTGCTCTATCTTTCAGCTTTTTTTTTTTTCCTTCTTTCTCTTCAGTCTTGAACACAATGTTGTATCTCTTTTCCCATCCCTTCACTGTGACTAACAATTAAATTTTGAATTAGTAGTTGTTGAAAAATACCTCTAAAGTGGACGTAAAGACTATGTCTTCAAAACTTTGGGGCTAATCACCCTATAAAGTGAGTGAAAATTAAGGGGAAATGGATAATTTATTGTTTTGTCTCTCACTTCAAGATGTTATTAATTTAATAGAGCTAGCCAAGCATAAACTCTGTCTCTATTTCCAACTGACTCTTTCTCTTTGCCAGCAAATTAAAGAGTTGGATGAAACAGTTGGGTTGACTATCAGAGGGGATGAGAAAATATTTCCAGTGATGTGAATGGATATTCCGCATCTGCACCTATTCTAGTCATGAACATAAGAGCAGAGGTCAAGTAACTAGGTTCTCGCCTTCTGAATGCATCCTCCAAATATCATTTCACTGTTTTTCCTAACAACTTATGAATTTTTTTTATTTTTTCTAATTAACATTCATTATGCTTTAAGTAATAATTTACAAAGATGTATTTACTTTGCAATTAAAACTACTTTTTCATTAATGAAAATAATTAGTTCATGTCCTTTTTCTAATATTCCTTTCATATTTTTAAGCAGATCTCAAGTCTTCCATTCTTCTTTTTGCAATACTGAGTATCAGTTGTACTTTTTCCTATAGATGTTTAGTTATATACCCATTTGGGGGTCTGCCCTGTGGATTGTTTTCTTTTCAAAGAGTTGTGTACATAAGTGGTGTTGAGTTCTAACTAATACCAGGTGGGAGAAGGTACACACGTTTCCACTTTTTTAGAAATGAGACCCTTTAAATTGGAAAAGTTATTGTGTTTCAAGTCTAAGGAAATCATTTGCTTAACCCATTTCACCTATGATTCTTATATACCTTCAAAACTTTTTAAGTATTCTAATTTGTGAATTTTATTTATAATTAGAATCATGTGAATGTTTCCAGTGCCTTGATTAAATTCAGTTGTAAAGAATCTTTTTGCCCCTTTTGGAAAGAAAGAACATCCTGGATCTGTCCTTGGGCCCATCTGGATTTACATGGCTAGGTCTAGTAGTTGCAGTAGTATGGACATGTTGATTCAACAGGTATCTTTATCCTGCCATCTGCTTCCAAAATGATAGAGATCACTCCTATCAAGGTGCAGGCTTCCAAAGAACACTGAAAGCCCAGTAAAGAGGAACCTCTTGGGAAAATTTACAAAGCAAGTGGTGTTTTAAATTGTATATCTCTGACCTAATAATTAAAATTCAATATCCTAAATTATATGGTAATCATCAAGAATACAAGTAATAATAAATGCTGGCAAAAAAGGATGTCGATGTCGGGGGGATTTATACACTGTTGTTGGGATTGAAAATTAGTAAAACACTGTGGAGACTAGTATGGAAGTTCTTCAAAAGACTAGAAATAGAAGCACCATATTACCTAGCTATACCATTCTTCCATATCTTTTCAAAAGAATTAAAGTCAGAATACTATAGTGATACACATATACCCATGTTTATAGCAGCACAATTCATAATAGTCAAATTACGGAACCAAACTAGGTGTCGGTCAATAAACGAATGGATAAAGAAAATGTGGTACATACACACAGTGGAGTTTCACTCAGCCAAAAAAAAAAAAAAGATTGAAATTATGTCATATACAGGAAAATTGATAGAACTGGAGAACATTGGCCTAAGTGAGATATGGCAGACTCAGAAAAATCAAGCCTCACATGTTTTCTCTCATATATGGAAGTTAGACTGAAGATAAAAAAAAGGGACATCATGAAAATTAGAATAGTAGAAGTGAATTGAGGGAGGGAGAAGGAGAGGAAAAGGGAGGATGTGGGAAATAAAACAGACTTGAAAATGTTACGTATATGTACGCATATATACTTATGAATCTCTCTATCATGTATACTTATAGTACACTAATTAAAAAAGGCTTTAATTCAGTGTCCTAGAAGGCAGTTTCAATATTTTATAATTATTACCTTTCCTTCTCCTTCTCAAACACAATGCTTCTGACCACATAGAAGATCTAAAAGTAAACACCAAAAAAAAAAAAAAAAAAAAATGTCTAAGAGACTTGGCTACACCTCATCCTCCTCGCTGTCTTATCTTTCTCCAGGATTCCCTAAGAGAACTCCCATGCAGACTTGACCTTCCTAAGGGTTTAACATGTTTTTTTCTAGGGTGGTCACTTAATCTATCAATAATCCAGAAAGTCTTCTGAACTAATATATTCTATACATTAAAATATATAATGAAATGAGAAAAAAACATATATTCTTGAGATACAGCACTTTTTTTCAATGTGTTTCATTTACACATGTGTATCTCCCATGCCCTCTGCCATTACAATTTCATGCACAGCCAGTTTTTTGTGTGTATCCAACAAACTGATAAGTGAAAATCATTATTTTCTCATTTTTTACATCAAAAACCTATGTTCAAGAGAAAATAGTTCACTGTGTATCTAGTGTTTAAAGGAGAAAAAAAATACATCTCCTTTCAAGCTAAAGAAGGTTTATTTCAGTATCATTCAGATTAGTAAATGTTTAAGTACACATAATCTACAAGGCCCAAGGAAGACTATGAGATGAATATACAGTATTGACTTTGATAAGTATTTAAATTAGCAGAGAAACTTTCATATTTCTAAAATCTTGAAGGAGAAATATCTAGTTAATTTTCCTCCCTTGATCTTTAAAAAAGTTGAAATTATTACTATTATAAGTGTTAAACCAAGTATTTTCAAAAGGAAGGAAGTATATTCAACATTACGCTCTCTAAGAAAAGGCATTATCACTGATAATATATTTTTTAAGGCAAAAATCTTTTGTACTATCCATAAGCAAAGTGAAAATTATTTCAGGACTCTCCCATTTTAGTTTATAAGTGAATATAGGAAGTGTTAATTTTGTGGTATAAAAGAAAAGTCCCAGAGACTTTGAAGATTTGATACAGGAAGGATCTATGGGAGAGTTCAGCAAACTCTCGCCCTCAGGAAGATTAAACAAAATAGATACTTTACAAACAAAGAATTACAAATGGCCAATAAATACAAGAAAAAAAATGTTCAACACCATTAGCAATCAGGGAGATGCAAATTAAAACTACACTGAGATTCCATCTAACCCCAATTAGAATGGCAATCATCAAGAAGTCAAACAAAAATAAATGCTGATGAGGATGTGGGAAATAGGAACTCTTCTACACTGTTGGCAAGGTTGAAATTTAGTGCAGCTGCTATGGAGATCAGTATGGAGATTCCTCAGAAAATTGGGAATGGATCCACCATATGATCTAGCTATACCATTCCTGGGTATCATTCCAAAGGGATTGAAATCAGAATATTATAGTAATACATGCATATTTATGTTTATAGCAGCACAATTCGTAATAGCCAAACTATGGAACCAATCCAGTTTATAAATTTATGGGATATACACACAATGGAATTCTACTCAGCAATAAAGATTAAAATTATGTCATTTGCAGAAAAGTGGGTAGACCCGGAGCACATTATGTTAAGTGAGATTAGCCAGTCACTGAACGTGAAGGGGGTCATATGTTTTCTCTCATATTCAGAAGCTAGTGAGTAATTGAGATATACAGGGGACTTTAGATAATGGAGGAGAAATTCCAGTGTAGCTAGGGAGGTAGTCGGGGGAGAGGGAGAATTAATGAAGGAAACACTTCCACTTACATTATATATATATGTGAAAATACCAATGCCAATCTCAATATTTTACATGGGGAAGGAGGGGAGTGGGGAGAAAGCCGAGGGAAAACTCACCAAGTGCTGTGCGCGTGTATGCCACTATCACTGTGAACTACATTATGATGAGAGACTATAATGCACCAATAAAAGTATATAAATGAATAAGTTTTATCAGAGCATCGCCTTGCCCATTTATTTACTTAATTGTTTATGGCCTCCCTTGATCTTCTAACAGATCAGGTAGTTGTTGCTAGCAGCCATCCAGGCAGGCAGCGGGGAGAAGGAAGGAGTGGCCTGGCAGGTGAACTCTGCAGGAACGTGGGCAGCGGAAGGTGTTGATCTGAGAGCCTATGGGAAGGGCCAAGCTCATTGGACAGAAAGATTTTCAACACTTTTATTTCTGTTTGTACTTGTCTTATTTCCATTTAGGTGTTCATTTGAAAAAAAAAAGTTTTATAAAGAAAAAAAAGGAAAAGAGAAGAAACTTACTAAACCAAACCATCCAATACCAGTGAATATCTACATTTATCTAGTGAATGTAATTTCCAGGAAAATGAGGTCAGGGCACCCTGTTCCAGGGTGTACATACATATATATACACACATTCCAAAAAATAGCTACTCAGTTCTGCTGCGTTTTCCAAAAGGTTACTAAAATGCCTATACTAGTTGGTTTGAATTTTTTAGGTTTTTTATTGTTTGTTTGGTTTGTTTTTTGAAGAGGGATGGTCACCTATTGGTTCTCTTTTTAGTTGTGCTCAGACCTGTGAGCCTGATTATATTACAAACCCCACAACAACAGAACCCTGAGGAAGAATGAGCATCAAGGGGAGAGTGTGGACTGCAGCATATCAAATGAAGGCAAAGGGTGCAAGGTGTGTTGATCACAAGGAATCAAGATAGTGATTTTTACCTATTCAGGGTAAAAAAAAAAGTATTCAAGATTTTACAATTAGCAGAAATAACTTCATTTTGGTAAATAGTATATTTTCTGTTATTCTGACATTTTTACATTTTTTCTATATACTATTGATTGTTAATCTATAGAAAAAAGATTTCATTCAATTCTGAGTCAATTCAATGATTAGAAAAATGCTTTAGTAAATGTAGTTTTGAGATAATTGAGTATAGTAAAGAAGATACCAAGGAATTGTGGTACTTACTGGAATGACCATTTCTATTAATGCATCAAGCATATAGTAGACACTTGGCAAGTGTTTATGAAATAAATACTGAAGAAATCCGTAACTGAAATAATGAGAGATATTGGGCAGTTTGTTGTAGGTTTACTGATAGCAAAGGATTCACACTTAAATAGGGTAGAGTTGATTAATCCTCTGCACAAGAAAATTAAAGTGAAGGTATGGAGTCTAAAGAATAGATATTTGGGGAAGGAGTTCATCAGAGTTTACAGATCAGTGGCATGCCACACTGCAGAACATTCTTGGGAATTGCTTTGTTTTTCAGATATTTCTCTCTGTCTCTCCTCCAATGCTTCATGCTCAGTCTTCTGATTGGCAGTTGGTGACCCATACCTCCTATAATCATATCCTGACTTGTCTTATTCTTTCCATGTAAGCAAGCAGAGGAAGCAGAGATAAGCTTAGAGTGAAATAGTACTGCAGAGTTTGGGAATACTCTCTTCCAACTAAGAGATGACTTTGAAGAGTAACAAATCTAAGCAAAGTATTAAAGTGGCTTTTTTAATACAAATATAAAAACGTTAAAATATTTTTTCAAAGAATTATAGTCTTCTGTCAAATTCAAGGTTTTAGCTAAAACTTAAAAATTTTATAAGAAGAATAATGTTTAAATGAAAATATAAGATCAAAACAGCAGTTTACTTAGTTATTAATACAACTACTGTGGGAACATGGCTCTGGGATGAACTCCTAAAAGGTGTTCTTTATGGTCATTTAAATTAAAATCTGAAGTTAGTTGAATAAACAAGACTATTCTTGTCTTCCTGTAGATTTTTCTGGGAAATACTTAAAAATTAAGAGCTCCTCGGTGACTGAATCATTTGGAAATCTCATAGATAGGGTTGCTTCAAAGAAATTCACAATACACATCAGACTTGACCAGAGTTCAAACATAAGGCAGAACCTTGAAAAACTGTCAAGTTTGAACCCAAATTTGCAGAGTAATTATGGCTATAAAAATAAACTATGGTTGGGCCAACTAAAAACATCAGTGTAAATGTGTTAACAACTAAAAATTACAGGTAAAATTGTTGACTTTTATGGTGTATGTTCATCATATCTCATGTGGCAGATAGAAAAATGATAGGAATGAAGGATTGATGTATTTATGTATTTATGGTATTGGGGATGGAACTGAGGGATCTTCTACCTCTGGGCTACACCCCCAGACCTATTTTTTTTAATATGGAAACAAGGTCTCATTAAGTTGCTGGGAATCTCACTAAGTTGCTGAGGTGGACTTCAGACTTGCGATTCTCCTATTTGAGCCTCCCAAGTACTGGGATTACAAGTGTGCGCCACCACACACAACTTGGTTTTACGAATTTAAAAAAATTTTTTTCCTTACTTGGACCAATCTAAAGTCTCTTTCTTGTTAAGATAGACAACTGAATAAAACTTTCTCAGCAGGTTTGGAGATTTACATTGGTTTGAAATGATAGAATATAAACAAAGTGTTCGTATCGGGACTATTTAGTTTTTCAGATCTCCATAATAATATATTAATTTAGATCTTTGCAAAAGTAGTTTAATACTACTTTATTACTCAGTACATTATATATTATTGTGCATTTATTTCATACTATAAATATATTAACACTTTTTCTTAGGCCTCTCAATTAATTCCACTGGGAACAAATGCAGTAAATTTTAGTTCAACTAGTATTTTCTTTTTCTTCAGTTTATCCATCTATTTTACTGTTTTCTTGCTAAAAATGTAATAGGTTGTCACAATCAAAGAAAATTCAAATTCATTTTTAGAAATATTTAAGCAAAACCCCACAGTAGGTAATAAGCAGTCTATGAATTATCAATATCCTAATGGCACTTTAACAAAGTTTTCCCTCACTATTATTTATACAATTTCCTTTGTCTTAAAAAAGATTTGGGTATATCAAATTTGTATATTTAGATCACTATTAATGAAGCACATATTCCTATGGTATTGGAGTAATTAGAAAAAACATTTATTACTAAATGTATGCTATTTGATAATTGAATTACAAAATTAACCTCATGGGATTTAGAATAAAAGAACAGCAATTATCTACATCAAGCTGAAATTCTATTAAGGTCCTAAAATATTGAAATTAAATCTAAGGCATGTTTTATAAACAAGTAAAAAAATTTAAGGTCAAACTATAATGCTAATTCATAAGTGGAATCTTCACTTAATGCATTGATGAAATTATTTGGAAACATTTCTCTATTTTTGTTTGTTCCTTCTAGTACGCTTTTGTTTTCATCAAACCATGCTCTATTTAATCATTTTGTCTTTGCCTTCTTCAGAACTCAATATCATCAAAAGCAAATTAATTCTGTGGTCATATAAATGACCACTACCCAGTCTCCAGCAGTGTGCCTGGGAAAGATCCCCTATAACAGAAAGAAAGACGCTGTTGCAACCCACTCTGCCACTAACACATTTGTATTGTTAGGCAGCTTCTTAGCAGCTCTGAGCCTCGGTTTCCTCATCTTCAGAAGGAATTAGATACTTTTGGCTTCTTTTCCAGTTCTGATAGTCTCCAATTCTGTAAGGGTTTTTAGCTTGCTAAAGTAATGTAACTAGAGGTATGCCAATAACATGGTTGAGAATAATCTCACACAAAGCACCACAAACATTATTTTTATGAAGATCACACAGCAGTAACAAGAATACAGGGGATGCTTGAATAAAATAGAGCTTTTGTATAGTGAAAGAAAAAAATGTAATGAGATGTACTATGCCAATGCTGTCAAGGCATTTGTGGTGTACAACGCAATCCGACTCCAAGCAAATATAATTAGCGCTGTCATCATTACTGAAGGTCTTAATTTCTTAAAAAGCAAGACCACGATGATTTCTTTCTGTCACATCAAAATCTACAAGAGCTCTTTATACAGTAGGTGCTATGTAAATGTGTTTCTAATCAGTTGGAAGAGCGTTTCTAAAGAAATACGCTGACAAATTTGCACACAAATATTAAGCCGCAAATAAACATAAGCAGAAACCCACCAAACTCAACAGTCAACATCTGTGTCCTTAATATAAGGAAAAAAATGTTCTGTACTTGCAAGGTGGAAGAAATCATTATGCTGAAATTAGCCCCTGGGTCAACAAACAAGGGCTTAAGGTATAGTCAGGAACAGAAGTGTAGGACATGGAAGACAGCAATAGTGTTGGATGTCTATATTATTGTTGCAAATGACTCTAAATGCCATTTTATAACCCCATTAAAAACTGTCAGGTCTCCCGTGACATATTATATTCTCATAAAATGACAGAAATGCTAAATTAAGTTTGAATTTGAATTAGCAAAGAATAGGAAAATCAATTTAAGTGTTCCCAATGCAATCTCAACCCCTGCACCCTTGCTTTGCATCTGTGTATTTCATTAGTATATTTTGTTACACGATCATGTAATATTTATGCAGTAACATAATATGCTCTGTACATCTAAGATTAGAGAAAAAGTGCAGTTCCTTTCCATTATTTTGTGCCCTTTATCTGCTGAACGCTATGTAACATTACCCCGGGTTTGGTGATTATGTAATGAGGGCTCCTATTGTAATCCACCCTGCACAGTTGGAGGACTGCTGTGGGAAACTTAACTCTGCAAATCCTGAGTTTTGGAACAATTAAAGCTTGGATTTTAATGTTACATTCACCTCGGGTTTTTTTCCTCAAAATATTTTCCTTTTTTTTTTTTTTGGCCTTAAAACCCATAAGTACTGCAGTGGAAGAAATGTAACAAGAATTATGGGGAAAAGTTCCACAGAAGATGAAATAACAACTGCCATCTGGTGCACGACAGATGTGTGTTCCATGAACTCTTTTTTTTTTTTTTTTTCCTTTTGAGTTCTCCTATCCAAGTCCTGGCTAGACCCAAACACTGTGCCGAGCTTATAAGATCTGACAAGTCTGCAGCCCCAGGCTGGATGACTGCAGGCTAGTGTTTTTTTCCTAGAATTCACTGAAGCCCTAGGGAATAAACTAACAGGTTCAAGAATGATACTCAGAGGCTATTCTTCCCCAGAAAGCTGTGAGGAACTGCTGAAAAGTTCCTCCTATAAAATAAAGTCCAAAATGATTTCCAAAAGGACCACTAAGGATTCTGCGTCTTAGAAGAGAAGTGCTTAAGACTTGACATCATCACCAGATGCCTTCTGGGTCCCAGAGAAAGATGTGCCTGGAGAGTCACATGGCTTCTTCCATCCAAGTACAATAGCCCCATTTGGATTAGCCATCAACATTTGCACAAGGACATCTCTGATGAAACTGATAAAGTCACCTTGCCCCCTGACATGCCTGGTTCCTGAAATTTCCAGGGCTGGTGATTTCTTTTTTTTTAATTTTGCGGTACTGGGGATTAAACTCAGGGGCATTCTACCTCCGAGCTACACCCCCAGCCCCTTTTTATTCTTTATTTTGAAACAGAGTCTCACTGAGTTGCGGAGTGCCTCACTAGGTAGCTGAGGCTGGCCGCGAACC
>PVLC010001420.1:0-17537 GCA_004027655.1 Graphiurus murinus
CGGTACTGGGGATTGAACTCAGGGGCATTCTACCTCCGAGCTATACCCCCAGCCCTAGTTTTTATTCTTTATTTTGAAACCAGGTCTCACTAAGTTGCGGAGTGCCTCACTAGGTAGCTGAGGCTGGCCGCGAACCCGGATCCTCCGGTCTCAGCCTCCCGAATGCTGGGATTACAAGCGTGCGCCACCACGCCCGGCTAGGATACTTTTTCAAAATAAAAAAATAAAATAGGGCTGGGGGTGTAGTTCAGAGGTAGAATACTCCTGGGTTTGATCTTCAGTACATACACACTATAGATTAGATAGATAGATGATAGATAGATAGATAGATAGATAGATAGATAGATAGATAGATAGATAGAATATAGAAATACAGATAGATATAGCCTATACAATCAAAATGATAATATGTAGAAATACAGATAGATATAGCCTATACAATCAAAATGATATATATGTGTGTATACATATATAAATAAATGTATATAAATAAATACATATATAAACATGAAAACAGCAGGAAAAATGGTACAAAAATATGTATAAGGCAACAACAGTATTAATTAATTAATTAATTAATTAATTAATTTGTAGTACTGGGGATTGAACCCAGAGGCATTCTATCTCTGAGCTACACCCCTAGTCCTATTTTTTATTCTTTATTTTGAAACAGGGTCTCACTAAATTGCGGAGAGCCTCACTAAATAGCTGAGGCTGGCCGTGAACTCCGATCCTCCTGTCTTAGCTTCCCAAAATACCAGATTACAAGCATGTGCCACCACACTGGGCCAGCAACAACATAATGAAGATGGTTGACTTCTTGTCAGAAACAAGAAGAGACAATAGAATGACTGCCCAAAGCTCTCAGGGTCTAAAACCAAACGATCTGCCTTCCCTCTCCCCAGCTTGCTCACCATTCCCTGTTCTCCATTTGAATTACAGGTCACTATCCATTGGGTTTTCCAAGCCAGAACACTGAAAATTTTCTTAAAAATTCCCATTTTGCCTCTATTCTTTTCTAATCATTCAGCAGGTCACTTTTATTCTACTTTTTAAATGTCACTCAAACAGTCCCATGTGCTCATCCCTACCTCCCCTGCGTTGTCAGGCTTTTTCGAGCTACAGTTTGAGGTTCAACTTCAGCAGTTGGATTGCCTGGGTTTGAATTTTGACTTTACTACTTACTAGAACCTTTGAAATTGAGCCAAAATAAACCTTTCCTCATCTGAATCGGTTACAATGACAAAAAAACTAACGAATACCACCTGTAACTGTCCCAGGTGGACGAGTTTATGCTGCAGTGAACAGCATCCTTCAAATCACAGCAGCAAAACTACAACTCACACCACATGCACATTGGAAACCAGGGGGAGTTCTGCCATCTACTCTTCTTGCTCTGGGCTCCAGCTGAATGAGCAGCCACTATCTAAAAAAATCCCCAGTTGCCATGACAAAGGGAAAACAAGAATTAGATGAATTACATTCTGGGTCTTAGTTCTTAAGGACTCCTGGTTCTTGAAGCATCCATCATTTCAACAATCAGATCAGCTGAGAAGCTTTAAAAAAGGAGGGCAGATGTGTGCAGTTTACCCTGTGCACAGATCCAGCTGAAGATTTCTGGCTCTCCTTTGGGCACATGGCTGGAGTACACTTCCCTGAGCCTTGCAGTTGGTGGTTGGTGACTGTGACCCTTGGGCACCGCTTTGAGAACCCACACACCATGAGTCACATTCGCTCCCCAGTGTTGAAGGGTGGTCCTCCTCGCTACTGCAAGGCGTGCACCGGAATGAAGCTGCCCTTGAGGTGAGTGTCTCTGAGACTGTGAGGAGAGCTCCCTGGTCTGCCCACGTGGGCATGGGACGTTTGGCTTTAAAACAGTTATTTGGATTATTCTAAGTGTATGTGTGTGTGTGTGTGTGTGTGTGTGTGTGTGTGTGTGTGTGTGTGATCTAAGCCAAAGTATATTAGTATATTTGTACTTGGAATTAAACCCAGGGGCATTTTACCTCTGAGCTATACCCCCAGACTCCAGAAATTTAACTTTTTTTTTTTTTTTAAACAGGATCTCACTAAGTTGCTGAGAGTCTCGCTAAGATACTGAGGCTGGCCTTGAGCCTGTGATCCTCCTCTCCCAGCCTCCCAAGTACTGGGGTTATAGGCATGCACCACCACACCCAGCAGCCACTGACATTTTGAGGGTTTTTTGTTGTTTTTTTTTTTTTGTCACAGAATAACCTAGCGTGCCCTAATATATTATAATACGTAGGATTATTGTGAAGATTAAATAAGAAAATGTGTCAAGTGCTTGACACATGATAAACACTCAGTGTGTGTTAGTGATTATCATTCTCTATCAAGATTTATAGTAGCCTTCTAACCAGTTGCCTCTGACCCCACCTTAGCTGATTTCATCACCACCGTAGTGGTCCTTCTTCGCTAATGTGATCATTATATTTATGCCCATTTTTTTTGTTGCTATAACAAAATATCTAAAGCTGGGTGCTTTATTGAGTAAACAAGTTTCTTTAACCCACAGGTTTTGAAGCTGAAAGTCCATGATTGGGCAGCCTTATCTATTTGACCTCTGATAAGAGCCTAATGTGGGATTGCTTTACAGTGGCAGGGACATGTGCAGAAGAGATCACATAGTTAGACAGGAAACCAGAGTGATTCAGGGCCAGCCTCATGCCTCATTCTTTTTTTTGTTTTGTTTTGTTTTTTGGTGGTGGTACTGGGGATTGAACCCAGAAGCATTCTACTTCTGAGCTACATTCCAAGCCCTATTTTATTTTATTTTATCTTCTTTTTTTTTTATTTTTTGGTACTGGGGATCAAACCCAGGGGCATTCTACCTCTGAGCTACACACCCAGCCTTTTTTATATTTTTTGAAACAGGGTCTGGCTAGGTTGCTGAGAATCTTGCTACATTGCCAGGCTGTTCTGGAACCTGTGACCCTCCTGTCTCAGCCTCCCAAGTATTGGCATTACAGGCATGTGCTAACATGTCTGGCTTGCCCAGCCCTTTTTTTATGTTTTATTCTGAAACAGAGTCTAAGTTGCCTGTGGCCTTGCTAAGTTGCCAAGGCTGACCTCAAACCTGTGATCCTCCTGTCTCAGCCTCCCAAATACTGGGATTATAGGTATGCACCACTGTGGCCAGCTAGCCTTAAACATTTTAAACTACGTTTACGTTTCTGGAAGGACTGCTGCCCTATCTATGGCAGATTGTTTAGTATTCCTCTCATCTACAGTTTTCTTGAGTGCTCTTTGTCCTATCTCTTGCTAAGAATGGTAGCCCTTTTGCTGCTGAGTCGTTAGCATCTTTTACCTACACTTCCATCCTCAGACCCACAGCCATCGCTACAAGACTACTACTGCCTGACATTTCCCAATGGACAGGCAGCTCTGTGAGTTGATGACTTGATTGCACAAACCAGAATAAGTTCCAGAACCTTTATACTGCCCACTGCTATCCAAGTGACATGACTCTACAAGACTGAGGTAACTCAGAAAAATTTCTAAATAAGAGAATTAAAAAATCTGAATAAAAATATTCTCTATGAACCATAAGGATTATTGGGTGGGGCAGGCTGGAGCTGAGGAGAGTGTGCAATAATCAGTGAGGAAAGAAATCTTGAAACCAAGACCTGTGTACCTTCTGCATAATAGAGTCTGGGAGACCAGGGTGACCTGGAGAATGTGTCCACCTGGGAAACTGTGCAGGATGACTCTTCAGAAAAAAGAAAATAAGAACCATAGCTAATCAAGAGAGAAGCACAGTCCCGGCATGATGGCGTATGCCTGTAATCCTAGTACTTGGGAGGCTAAGATAGGAGGATAGCAGGTTGGAGAGAGACTGGAGACCCGTCAGCAATTTAATGAGATCCTGTTTCAAAATAAAATTTTTTAAAAAAAAGGTCAGAGGTATAGCTCGAAGGTAGAACACCCCTGGGTTCAACCCCCAGTATCAGAAAACAAAAATAAAACAGAGAGATTAGCATAGACTGGTCATGTAGCTCAGGAGTAGAAGGCCCTGGGTTCCATCCCCAACACTGAAAAAAAAAAAAAAAAAAAGGAATGTAGTTCCCAGTTAAGGAAAGTGTGACTCAGCACTCTAAAATCTCTGAGAAAAAACTGTGACACCATCGATGTCGTCTAGTCCTTGAGTCGGGGAGTAGTTAGTGATTACAGTTAGTAGAAGGGAGGAAAGAGAAAGACAGAGCCTCCGTTCTGGAAGGCAGAGACACCTTCCAAACTGTTTATCTCACCAGGCCTGGTGGAGCATGCCTGTAATGCCAGTGACTCAGGAGGCTGAGACAGGAGTTTTGCAAGTTCAGGCCCAGCCTGGGTAACTTAACAAGACCCCGTCTCAAAATAAAAAATAAAAGAGTGTAACTCAGTGATAGAGCTCCCCTGGGTTCAATCCCTAGAATTGGGGGGGGGGATGATTATCTTTTCCTATATATCAGGACATAGAGGTTTCTTTGATCCTTTCTCCCCAAAGACAAAAATGGTCTCAGCAAATAGTGATTTCAAAAAGGACACTTAAAATTCCACTTAAGAAAAAGTTTGAGCAACAGCACAGCCATGTCGGCCCTGGTTGATAGTTGCACTATATTTTAGGTTTAAACAAGGAAACCTGTCCTAGGGTTTGGCATACTATGTCTTGAGAAAACCTACTCCCAGCTGAAAATTAGCTTGTAGTACAGGTTGTTTTTTAATTGTTTCAGCTCATATCCATGCAGCCGCCTCTTTTAAGCACATATACCTTCAGCAGAATCTGGCTGTTCAGAGTGAAGAGAGATGCAGTTTGAAAAATGGAATGGTCACAGACCAGAGACTTCTATTTTTCCTTTTATAAAGAAAACCACTGGATAGATAGGAGGGAGAGATAAAAGAAATATAGTTTCTGAGGTCAGTTCTTTCTTAGATTAGATCTGGAACATTCTGACTGTATGTATGGGCTATCTATTGTTAGCAATGAAATGTGCTTTAGATAGAGGTCACATCAGATCACATAAAAAATGAAACCTTATTAGGAAGGTACCTCCAGTGTTGATCGATCCAGACTGATACTTGTTCAGGTAATAGACCAGGGAGCTTATTGTCTTTGTTATTTCAGATGGGAATGAATGCTGAGTATGGTGGTACAGGCTTGTAATCCCAGTACTTGGGAGGCTGAGACAGTAGGATCACAGGTTTGAGGCCAGTCTCAGCAACTTAGCAAGATTCTTCATAACTTAGTGAGACTCTATTTCAAAATAAAAAAAATAAAATGGGGCTGGGGATGTAGCTCAGTGGTAGAATGCCCCTGAGTTCAATTCCTAGTACCCCCGCCCAAAAAAAAGAATGTCAGAAACAGAAATGATGGCCTCTGTGGAATTATTTGCTGACACTAATTAAGGGTTTTGGATATCGGGGAGTATCCTCCTTCCACTTTGGTCACTGTTCCATTTGTGGATTCTGTGGTGGTCTGAAAAGAAAGCCAAATATTACTATGATCAAGATATGTACTAAGAGCTGGAGGTGAAGCATGTGCTTAGCATGTGCAAGGCCCTGGGTTTGATACCTAGGACAAAAAGATTTAAAAGGGACATATATTGTCCCAAATGGGTGTCTTTGCATTTATATGTTAAGACCTAAGTAACTTCCAATTTTAGAAAGAGATGAAAAACCATCTTTGTTTTGAGTAATATTTCCTTAAAATAGAGCTTTGTTTCCAGTGGCAATTTCTCAGCTGTTTCAGAGAATATTTGCAACACCAGAAGCTGGGACCAATGGGCTAGTTTTGGACTCTGAAGTTCTCTGACAGAGAGGAAGGCAGGCCACATTGACATATTTGTTTTACAAAGATGGGCATGGCAATGCATACCTGTAATCCTAGCTACTCTGGAGGCTGAGATAGGAGGATGGTAAATTTAAATCCAGCCTGAGCAACTTAGTGAGACCCAGACTCAAAATAAAAAGGGCTACGGTTGTATCTCCATGGTACAGCACCCCTGGGTTCAATCCCCAGTACCATAAAAACAGAACAAAATAAAACAAAACTTTGAACAACATTGTACCTTAAGAGCATACCAAGGCAAGAAGTCAGCACATTGGTGAGACCAAGGATAGCCGCCGTTAGGGGTGGTCCTCTGGCTGGTTCACAATGCTCCTGAACTCAAAGTATTTGGTTCCCTGACTCATTTGGGTCAAGCAGAGGGCAGTGTGTGGGACAGCGTGAGGGTGGAGGTAATGGCATGCAGCTGTTGATAGCATATTCTAAAACTACTACTGATGTCATATAATTTTGTTTTCTGCAGTATTGAGGATTGAACCCACAGCCTTGCACATACTAGGCATGTGCTCTACCACTGAACTATATCCCCAGCCCTTCTTATTTTTTATTTTGAGATGGTCTCACTAAGTTGCCCAGGCAGGCCTCAAACCTGTGATCCTCCTGCCTCAGCCTCCCAAATAGCTAGGATTGTAAGTGGGCACTACCATGCCCTGCTTGATTTTTATATACTTTTAATCATGATTCACAGTTTATCTTAAAATCTCACATAATCTTATATCAGGGTGTGAAGTTTTTATATTGGTTAAACAGATGCATCGTCTAAAATGGACCATATGTTTAGACCAGTTTTTGCAAGCAGTACAGGGTAGGCTTTTGAAACAGGTTAATTACAATTCACAATACTTATTATGATTTAAAGCTACAAATTCAAGGGAAATGATGAAGTCTTCCTATCCAACTAAAAATGTCTCTCAGTTTTTACTTTAAGAGAGTTACCACCCTTTCCTTCAAGTATCCACCTTGTTAATAGCGAGAGAAACATAGATAATATCCCAGTGGTCGTTTTCCACAGGAGGGTGAGTTCTGTCTGCTGTCAAAGTACAGTGACTTCGATCAGCGAACACTGTTCAAAAGGAAGCGTGTGGGCCGGCTGAGCTCCCTGAGCACATCGACTCTCAGGAGACATGCTCAACTGGATTAGAGGCCTTTTCCAGTTCACCACATAGCCCCAAGATGGCTTATCTGAGTCCTCTGATCAAAGCTTACTCTAAATGGTAGGGTCACATCGAGTGTGTAAAATTGTCACAAGTGTGCCTGCAAGCATCTCCACCCGCCTAGACCTCCATTGGGCCACGCAGTTGGCCTGGTCAGATTGCCAGGCCTGCTCAAGGCCAGTGACTCCTACTTTAACTGAGTATCATTAACCTTTTAGGGTTCACGTCCATGACCTCACAAGGAGGCCCATTACATTGTCAGCAAGTTTTAGATCAGTGCTTCCCACTTTGTCCTTGATTAGATTCTCCTTATTAACATCACACATTTTTACTGGGGGCTAAGATAGGAGTGCAGGTTCGTGGCCAGCCTCAGGAACTTAGCAAGGCCCTCAGCAACTTAGTGAGACCCTGTTTCAAAATAAAAAAGGAAAATAGAGCTATAGGTGTAGGAAGGAAGGAAGGGAGGGAGGGAGGGAGGGAGGGAGGGAGGGAGGAAGGAAGGAAGGAAGGAAGGAAGGAAGGAAGGAAGGAAGGATGGAAGGATCGACATTTCCAAAGTTTAGGATCTCTATCTTCTCTGTCATAATGCTGTCCCTTACTGACCATTCTGCATATGATCAAAATCAAGGACAGAATAGTATTCCCCTTTGTTGTTTTTTCTTCCTTCTAAATATGAAAATGCTAGAGAGACAGGGTAACTTTTCAGATGCTCTTCTTTGAATAAAATTAGATTTCAGGAACACATCGGGAAAGTGGACATATTTGTCTAGCCAGTGTTAAATCTAGAATTTTTATATAGGAGAGACTTAGTAGGGACAATCTGACTGAGAAAAGAGGGTAAGAAAATTATCCTGAAGCAGCATTTTTATACAAGCCCAAATCACCAGCCCCAGGTACTGCAGTGTAGTGGATACTGTAGGCGCCTACCATGTTCCTTTTACCTGCCCACCCGTCTGTTAAGAGCACTGGCTGCTAATGGCTCAGACCTACTCCTTTCTGTTGGAAACCGC
This sequence comes from Graphiurus murinus, assembly GCA_004027655.1. NCBI lineage: Eukaryota > Metazoa > Chordata > Mammalia > Rodentia > Gliridae > Graphiurus > Graphiurus murinus. The sequence goes on from PVLC010001420.1 coordinate 8,007, forward strand.
ACTCCATCAAATAGGAGGTGACTCACTGTAAAGGTTACATTCTCCCACAAGAGGAGGATCTTCATGCTTAAAAACTTATTCACATTCTATACTTGAGCCTGGTGATCATCTTATCTTAGTAGGCTAGGGCTGCCAAACCAAAATATCAGCATCTGGGTGGCTAGAGCAACAGGGATTTATTTTCTCATTGTTCCATGGACTGGACAGGTAAGATCAGGTGTGGGCAGGGTTGGCCTCCTCTGCAGTCTCTGTCCTTGGCTCACAGGTGACTGTATTCTCATCCTGTCCTTGCATGGCCTTTTCTCTATGCTGGTGCCTCCCTGGTGTTCCTTCCTTTTCTTATAAGGATGCCAGTCTTGTTGGATTAGAGCCCCACCCTTATGACCTCATTTAACCTTTATTGCCTCTAAAGTCCCTATCTCTAAATACAGTCCCATTGGGAGTTAGGGCTTCAGCATATGAATTTGGGAGGTGTGGAGGCATGGATCAGCCCATAAAATGTGCTATACTTATTTTCCCCATTAGGACTTATGAACAGGACATAAAGTAGATAGGATATACAGTTTCCATAACTCAGAGTTAAATCTTAGCTTAAACACCAAATAAGCACCAATTCAGGAACTTCACACTTCCTAGGGACTCTTACTGGCAGATTTAAGTACTTAAAGCTCAGTTTTTTTATTTGTTTTGTTTTGGTACTGGGGATTGAACCCAGGGGTGTTCTACCTTTGAGCTGCATCCCCAGCTCTATTTTATTTTTTATTTTGAAACAGGATCTCACTGAGTTGCTGAGGGCCTCGCTAAGTTGTTGAAGTTGGCCTCAAACCTGCAATCCTCTTGTCTCAGCCTCCTAAGTACTGTGATTACAGGTGTATACCACTGCACCCAGCTCAGATCGGTTTTGAATGTCCAGAAGGCAGGGAGTTCCAAGATTCATATCCAGGATGCTATATGGAATAGTTTACATCTGTGGACTTACAGATTATGTCCAAGACCAAACAGGGATAGCTTATTCGTTTTTTGGTTTTTGTTTTTTGTTTTTTTTTTTTGTTACCCAAATTAGGGTAAAGCAAGCAAACACCATGTGGTTGTCTTCAACCAAACTCTTCCTATATGTGACATGAAATTGATCCTCATGAGTTAGATGTCAGTGTCATGGGAAGAAAGAAAAGAGGTAGGGAGAGTTATATGCTATTTAATGAATACTGGAATCTGAACCAAATCTTATCCAGAAAAAAAGGAAAGGAAAAAAATTCAAACAGAGTTTTGGCAAACTTTTGCCCATGTTAGATTAAGAGCCAAATTAAATATATGGACTTTCAGCTGAAAGACAAATTTTCCAAAATCTGATAAGCCCTTGCCAGCAAGGCTGAGGAACAAAAAGATCTAGCATATACATATATATGTATATATATATGTATATATATATATATATGTATATATATACACACACACATATATACATATATAAACATATATACATATATACATATATATACATATATATACACATATATATATGCTACCTTGCTACTTAAAAAAAAAAGGTATTTTTTTTTAATCTGGACTGGCAGTTTCTATCCTATGTGACAAAATAAACAATATTCCTATTCTGGTATATAGAATCACTTTTATAGCATTGAAGGCTGTTAATTATCACATGAGTAATAAAGTATAAGTAAAGTGATACAGATATTGTAAAGTTTATTACTGGGATTAAGTACTAATCCAGGGAAGAGATCCTCTTTCATTAAGACACTGTCCCCTCCGAGGCCAGGGTACGTGCTGCTTCCCAGCACAGAACAGTCAGTGCCAGAGGTGCCATACTGTCAGGTGCAGGTAGCTCTTCACCGACTGCAGCACTGGCCTGGGCGATTCTGTACGCTGTTGATGGGCAATGCTTACGTAATTTGGTGGGTTGGCCATTCTGGCTTTTAAACACAAAGAACTCTATCATACCTTTTGAGAGCCATCTTCAGAATGAAAGGGCCCAAAGTCCTTGTTGAAAAGCAGCAAGTGCTCCGCTGTTCACATGTCCTAGTGCCCGGTGCACCTTCGGGGCCACAGGCTAAGCGGCTAGAGCCAGAGGTATACTGTGTGTGTGAGAGAGTTCACTGTAGCTCAGCGAGTCTCGTCCTCATAAAGTCTTGGCACTCTTGCACTGACAATTAACCTGCTACCACAGAGAATGGGACAGAAGCCAGATTCAGATGGGCTTGAAGTCCATGGCAAAACTTGAAAAAAAATTTTTTTTCAACAATTATTTTGGTGAAGGGGCGGGAAAATAGGCACTTGTATATGTTGAAGGGAATGTAAATTGGTACGACCATCATGAAAGACCATTTGCAATAGATGTCAACACTGCACATAGAGTTTGGCCCAGCAATTACAGTTCTAGAAGTTTATCCTGCAGATATGCTCCCAAACGTGCAAAATGGCATGTGTACAAGGGTATTAATCACAACACTGCCGTCTCCTTTTATCCATGGAGGGCATTCTAACACCCTCCAATGGATAACCTAAAGACTATATATATTTTTCCCCTAAAATTATTTACACTATTTAATGCTTCTTTTCTATAGTAACTGATCATACACTGTGGCCATAACTGTTGCAGTTAGAGATGCAACAGGAAAGCTAGCATGAATTTCTTCTTCCTTCTTTACAGTTTTACAGATAGAAAATTCATTTCTAACCATATGATTTTTTTTTCTTTCTGTAAGTTGAGAACTTTCCCTTTTCCTTTCAAGGAAGCACTTTATGACCTCTCTTGAGCACCTTCCAAGTGCCAGCCTTGCTACTCTTGCACTTTGGGAGCACCATTGAGTAGAATGGGAGTTACTTGAAGACAGTGCTGGATACAGTCATGGTCAGTCTGGTAACAGGGGCAACTGCTAAACGACTAAGGATCGGGTGGCATGTGTGGCGCGGATATGCTGATCAAGGGACAATGCTGTGTGATCTCACTGTGCTACTCAGAGTGGCATGCAACTAGGAACTTATGAGGGCCAGGGATGTGGCTCAGGGGCAGAGCACTTGTCTAGCATGTGTGAGGCCCTGATTCCCATCTCCCACATTACAAAAACAAACAAACAAACAAAACTTATGATGTATTTTTAGAATTTTCCATTCAATAATTTTGGATCATAGTGACTGCCTGAAACCTTGGAAAAAGAAACTGTAGATTAGGGAGGGCTTCTGTATTGTCTGTAATAGAAGAGTCTGGAAACTAATTATCCATCAGCAGGGGACAGGTTAAATAAATAATGCACACATATACAATGGAATGCGTTAGAGCCATTTAAGAGAATGAGACAGCTCTCGGTGCTAGTGTGGAAGGATCTCCAAGAGATATTGCTAAGTGAAGGAAAGCAGGGTGCAGAATAGGATGTTACTATTTGTGTTATAAAATATATTTGTGAAAACAGCTATATGACATAGTAATAAACATTCATGCTGTGGTATTTGTATAGACTGTCTTCCGAAGAGTGTAAGAGACTAGTATCAATAATTGCTTCTGGGAACTCAGTGTCTGGCATCATGAGTGAGAGAAAAACTTAACTTTCATTGTTAATCCTTTCATGACTTGTTTATTTGTTTGTTTGCTTCGTGTTACTGGGAATTGAACTCAGGGGCATTCTACCTCTGAGCTATATCACCAGCATTATTTTATTTTTTATTTGGAAACAGGGTCTCACTAAGCTGCTGAGAGCCTTGCTAAATTGCTGAGGCTGACCACAAACCTGTGATCTTCCTGCCTCAGCCTCCCAAGTCCTGGGATTATAGGCGTGCATCACTATGCCCAGCCATTCATGCTCTCTTGAATTTTGTAGGATATACAAGTTTTGCTAATTCAAAAATAAATAAGTTTTTATTTAAAAATGCATGCCAGTGTTCCTCAAAAGATCAGATAAGGCCAGGGAAGAAGAGAAAAGCCTTAAATGACACTTCTGCTATTCCTCAGAAGTCCTGATGAAAATGGTGATGGGGAGGACTTATTTGCTCAACAGACACTTATACAGCACTTTTGTTCACCAGCACTTTATAAAGTGCTTCCAAAGCACTTTATAAATATTTCATTCGATCCTCCGAGCAACACTGTGAAGTATGTGTGTTACAGATGAGAAAACTGGGGAACAGAGACATTAAGTAGCTTACCCACAGACACATAGATAGAAAATAGCAGAGACAGGACCTGAACCCAAGGACCTGAGCCCCAGCTGCGAGACCCGAGTTCTGCTCTTTATGGACAGGATGCTGCTCCCCCAAAATGTGCAAACAATGACACCCATCTTCTCTACTGTTGTCAACAATAACAGATTCTGAGATTGATTCAGAACCACGCCCTTTCATTTTTTCTGTACCTTCAATAATGGGCAGTGGCCATCCATTCCCATTTTTAAGGTGTTAAGATTGGGGTAAATTCTGAGAGTTCAATTGGTACCTGAGTCTTGAACACCTGGACTTCCAGTCCTGTGTTGAGTTCCACCGATATAGATGGGATGGAAGAGAAGACAGCTTCGCCAAAATGATTTGATGAAGGGGGAGAGAAGTAATTAGAGGAAGAGGAGGAACCCAGTCTTTTCTTGTTAAATTGGAACCTAGAACATACAAACCAGTCATCAAACCAATGTTCCAATAAAAACAATACTTATAATTGGGCATGGTGGTGCACGCCTATAATCCCAGTACTTGGGAGGATCACAGGTTTGAGGACAATTTCAGCAACATAGATTCTCAGCAACTTAGTAAAGACCCTGTTTCAAAACAAAAAGTAAAACTAAACTCTAATCCTCAGTACAGCAGAAAAGGAGATGGAGGAGGAAAAGGAGGAGGAAGAGGAGGCCAGGTGAGAGTTTCAGGTGGGAACCCATCTGACCATCCGTGACTTCAGTCCTGTGAAATGAACAGAGCCCAGTTAAGCCACCTGGGACTTCCAACCTGCACAGTTCTGAGACGATCAGTGGGTGTCATTCCAGGTCTCTAGATGTGTCCTAATTTGTTCCATAGCAGTCGAAAACTAATACAGCATTAGTGCTTCTCTTCTACAGAGGAGGAAACTGAGACTCAAAGAACTTAAGTCCATTGGTTGAAAGTATCTCCTGAATGTGCAAGCTCAGGATTGGATGGAGGCAGACACACCTGCCCACCTCAAGACTGAGCGGTGTGCTAACCAACCAAGAGCCGTAGGATGAAAAGGAAGAAAGCTCTCTCTGACTGAGGAAAGGATGACTCAGATTCTTATTTTTAGAAACTAATGTGAAACTATTGGCTGAACAATAGCCCGGGTTTCTGCAGGGATCTTGATCTGTGGGAGCAGCCCTAAATCTGCTCTGTGGAGAGGTATTAGCTGCTCTCCTTGTTTAACTACAAGCACAAGGTGACCGATTTCCCAACCAGTGAAGCTGAATGGATTTAGACAGATTAACATTCTAACAGCAAAAGCAGTTAGGGGAAGAAAAGGCAAATCCTGTGGCACTTGTTAACATCCTGAAACACACACACACACACACACACACACACACACACACACATACGAACACACCCAGTCAAACTCCTCTCCAAGGCCTGGCTTTGTCAATATTAGGCTTCATAAAGCCATGCCAGTTTAAAAAGGAGCTGTTGAGAGCAGTTACCATCAGGATCTGGCCCGGCTCCCCATGTGACCTTTCCTTCCTCTTTCCAGCTGACCCACTCCTACCACAGGGCTTCTGAGCTCACCCTTGAATATGCCTGCCTTATTCTGCCCCAGGCCACTGGGCCTCTGTCCCTGGCACAATCATCCTTCCTCTAGCTCCTGCTCTTAATCAACTCAAATCTCTGCTCAAGAGGCTTCTTACCAGCATCTTTCCCTGACCATCTTATTTTGGTTCTGAGGATTGGACCAGGGCCTAGTGCATGCTGAGCTCCTGTTCTACCACTGAGCCACCTCCAGGCCACTCACCATCATATTTAAAGCAGCAGTGTTCCCTGCCTGTTACTGTCACCTTAACCTGCTTTATTTTCCTTCTTAGCATGTCGACAACCTGATATACCTTGTGTATAAAAATATATAGGGGCTGGGGGTATAACTCAGTGATAAAACGTGTTCAGCAAGTGCAAGTCACTGGGTTCAATTCTCAACTTGGGAAGAAAGAAATGTAGTTATAGTTTTATAGTTAATTACTGTCCCTTTCCCATACTAGAATGTAAGCACCAGGAGGATAGAGTGACTTTGTCTATGATTATGGTGTGTGTGTGTGTGTGTGCGCGCGCGCGCGTGTACCCATGCACACACATAAGTTTAAGACCGATCTCACCATGTTGCCCAGCCTAGCCTTGAACTTCTGGGCTCAAGTGATCCTCCTGCCTCTGCCTCCCATGTAGCTGGGTCTATAGGCACCTGCCATCCCACCTAGATCTCCTATATTTTATTCATCATTGTATCTCTAGTGTCCAGAATGATTCAGAGTACATAGTAGGGACTCAAATATTTAATGAATGAATAAGTAAATAAATGTCCAGGCACGAAGGCATTACATTTATTTATTTATTAGTGCTGGGAATTAAACCCTGGGCCTCACACATGCTAGGCCAGCACTCTACCACTGAACTACACCCCCAGCCTGTGCATCTGTTTAAATAATTTGTCACTCCTCCATTTATCCAACCCCCCCACCCCTTTTCTGATAACATTTGCTAACCAATCCAGTATGTTAAAGATACTTACTTGTATGGGTATACAAAATGCAGGTCAAAAAGATTAAATACGGAGCCGGGCGTGGTGGCGCACGCTTGTAATCCCAGCATTTGGGAGGCTGAGACCGGAGGATCCGGGTTCGCGGCCAGCCTCAGCTACTTAGTGAGGCACTCTGCAACTTAGTGAGACCCGGTTTCAAAATAAAGAATAAAAAATAGGGCTGGGGGTGTAGCTCGGAGGTAGAATGCCCCTGAGTTCAATCCCCAGTACCGCAAAAAAAAAAAAAAAAAGATTAAATACTGGAGACGTGTGGTATAGGAATGAAGTCCTTTCAATGGCCATGTGACCTTGGAGAAGTCATTTATTTCTCTTGGCTCCAGTTAGCTTATCTTTTAACGGGGGTTAATGATAGGGTCCTCACCAAGGAGCTACAAGAGATAGGATCTAAAGATTTATTCCTACTGAGCCTCAGTTAGTAGGGAGTCAGGAAATATTGGTTTTAGCCCTATGTTAAATGTAAACCAAGTGCTTAACTTTAAGGCAAGTCTTTTAAGCCCTCTAGGCCTCTAGATAAACCAAAATTTCTTTGAGGTCAGGTCCCAGTCATCCACAGGAGTCAGATGGGAGCCAGGTTGACCAGACGTCCCAGTATTTATTAGCCCTTACTTAACCTCTGTCCCCACAGAGCTTGGGTCCACCTCTTATTTGTTTGGGGAAAGGCTTATGACTAAAAAGTTGATTCGGTAAATATTTTCCAAGCACTTGCTATATGCTACATGCTGAGGATACCCAGTGAACAATGCAGAAAAGGACCCTGTCCCCTGACATTCTCATGACAGGAAAGAGGCAATAAACAGGTAAGTGGAAAATGAATCAAGACTAGTGTGATACTGTGATATCAAGGAAATATCAGTATGTATTTGCTTTTCTTCCTTGATCCTGCTGAGAGCTCCTAGAACCCTTGTAGTTTCCTAAGTGATAGAGTGAAAACAATTCCTAACCAAGCCCTTCTCAATGGCACTGGAGTTTATGTTAATGAGGTGACTTCTGGATGGGGCAAATGCCTGCCAGGTGAATTAACCAGGTGATCAGAGGCTTGGAGCTTACAGCCTCAGTGCCCAGCCTCCCGTGTGGGAGGGGAGAAGGGCTAGAGATTAAATTCACTAATGGCCAATAATTCCATTCATGCCTACAGAATGAAACCTCCATAAAAGCCCTAAATCATGGAATTCAGAGAACTTTGGGGCAAATGAACAAACACATCAAGATGCTGGGAGGGGGGTGTTGTTCCTGGAGAGACCATGGAGATGCTACACCCCTGTGCCTGCCCTTTACTCCACATGTCTCCTCCACTTGGCTGCTCCCGAGTTACATTCTCTATAGTAAGCTGGTAATAGTAAGGAAAGAACTTTTCCTGAGTTCTATGACTATTCCAACAAATTGTGGAACCCAAGGAGGGGCCATGAGAGCCCCTGGTTTAAGGTCTGCTGTTCAGAAGTCCGAGAGGCCTAGATTGCCACTGGCATCTGAAGTAGGGGTGATCTTAAGGGCCTGAGCCCTCACCCTATGGGATCTGTGCTAACTGCAGAGCTAGTGCCAGAATTGAGTTGGAACTGTGGGCCACCCAGCTGGTGCCTGCAGAGAGTTGTGTGGTATGAAAAACCTACACATTTCATGTCAGAAACGTTTTGTAAGCGTATAAATCTTTTTTTTTTTTAAACTAGTGATAAGTGTTAGGGAAGAAGGAGAAGAATGCTATAGTGGGCTGGCATGATGGCTGACACCTGTAATCTCAAAACTTGGGAGGCTGAGACAGGAGGATTGCAGGTTCAAAGACAGCTTCAAGCAAGACCCTATTTCAAAATTAAAAAAAATAAAATAGGGCTGGGGGTGTAGCCCAGAGGTAGGATGCCCCTAGGTTCAATCCCCAAACACACACACAAAAGAATGCGATCATGGAGAAAGGCAGATTTGAGCATCAGGGAGGACTTTCCTGTAGCATTTAAGCTGAGCCTTCAAGGATGAGAAAAACCCAGCCATGGGCAGAGTGTTCCAGGTCAAGGGTGAGCACAGCCGTGAAGATCTTAGGGATGGAAGAGCCAGGCTGCTCTAGCACAGTAGCAAGGCCACTGCACAAAGGGTGTGCTGACCGAGGAGAGAGTGGCCCGAGGGGAGGCTGTGAGGCTTGCAGGGTCCTGCCTGTGAGCGAGGCCTCAGAGGCCACCGTTAGGCAGAACAATTATCCCTGTTTGCCCAGAACTGAGGTTTTCCTGGAATGTACAACTTTACCTGCTAAAATTGAGAGGACAAGTTGGTCAGTTGCCCCAGGCATGGTAAGGAGCTATGCTTTCCTCTGACAGTAATAGGCAGTCACCAAAGGGTTTAAGTAGAGAATGATATGTAGTGGTTCCTCTCTCTCTCTCCTACCCTCCCCCCCTTCCATCCTTCCTTCCAGTTTTGTGTGTTTGTAACTGGGGATTGGACCCAGGGGACACTACAGGGGCATTCTACCTCTGAGCTACACCACCAGCCCTTTTTTCTACCACTGAGCTACACCTTCAGCCCTTTTTAAAAAATTTTTGAAACAGGATCTATATTGCTGAGGCTGGCCTCAAACCTGTGATCCTCCTATCTCAGCTTCCTAGGTACTGGTATTATAAGAGTGCACTACCATGCTAAGCTAGTGGTTTATGTTTCTAAAGGACACTCCACACATCTATAATCTAGTACTTGGGAGGTTAAGACAGGAGGATCTCAGGTTTGAGGACAGCCTCAAGCAACTTAGTGAGACTCTAAGCAATCTAACAAGAAAACCTCTTTCAAAACAAAACAATTTTTTTAAAAAGGGTTGG
>PVLC010001420.1:17637-65158 GCA_004027655.1 Graphiurus murinus
AAAAAAAAAAAAAAAAAAAAAAAAAAAAAAAAAAAGGGTTGGGGTTGTAGCTCAGAGGTAGAATGCCCCTGGCTTTATCCCCAATACCACACATACTCACACAAGACACTCTGGCCTTCGTGTGACAGGTGCACAGAAGAGGAGCAAGATGGAAATGGCAGAGGCCAGTTAGCTAGTTGTTGCCATCCTCCGTGGGCGAAACGGGCTGAGCTGGAGGGGTAAGAATGGATACAAGGAAGGTTTTGAAGGCAGAATGGTCAAGACTTGGGAATGTCGGTAGGGATAGCAAAGGCATCGAAGGTGACATCTGAGCTTCTGGTTTGACTAACTAGGTCCCATTGGTCCTCAGTCTCCACACAGGTGGCTTCACCAGTGGATTAGGGCCTAAAGAATCCATGCCTGGTGCCGGACATGGTGGCGTACACTTGTAATCCCACTACTTGGGAGGCTGAGATAGGAGGATCTCAGGTTCGCAGCCAGCCTCAGCTACTTAGTGAGGCCCTCCACAACTTAGTAAGACCCTATTTCAATATAAAGAATTTAAAAAGTAGGGCTGGGGGTGTAGCTCAGAGGTAGAATGCCCTTGGGTTCAATCCCCAGTACCGAAAAAAAAAAAAGAAAATCCATGCGCCATAAACCAAAAATATTCGAAAAAAAAAATGTGTCTTCCGTGAACATGTACAGACTTCCTGTCCGTCTTCCCTCAACAATATAGTATAACAACTATTAACATAGCATGTACATTTTATTAGGTTACAATAAAACAATTACAGATAATCTAGAGATGATTTGAAGAATTTGGGGGGATGTGTAGGTTAAATGCAAATACTACCATTTTCTTTAAGGGACTTAAGCCTCCTTGATTTGGTCTAGTTAGGACTGGTTTTGCCAGCAGAGGGGAGGTCAGGTGGACCCGTGTGGGGTGGACAGAGATGGAGTGCCCAGAGTTCCACCAGGGGAGGTGACACGGCACAGCCAGGGCACTCTGGCTGCCAGTGTTCAGAGTATTTTGTAAGCAGTAGCCCATTAGTTCTTCTAATAGTTCTGAGCTGTTAATTACCGGAATCCCATTTTACAGGTTCTAGAGAAGAGCGAGTGTCAGTAACTTGCCTCAAGCTATAGTAAATTAGAGAACCAGTAGCAGCACCAGTTAATTCCTGGTAGTCCTCTGCCAGTCTTTCCAAAGATGAGCTCTTTGGGTTAGGATGAGAACAGTGACTGGCATTTGGGCAGAGGAAGGCACAGACTTTGAGGTCAACCAGCCGGATGTTGTGTTTTTTTTTTGGTTTTTTTGTTTTTTGTTTTTTTTTTGCAGTACTGGGGATTGAACTCAGGGGCATTCTACCTCTGAGCTATGCCCCCAGCCCTATTTTTTATTCTTTATTTTGAAACCGAGTCTCGCTAAGTTGCGGATTGCCTCACTAGGTAGCTGAGGCTGGCCGCGAACCTGGATCCTCAGGTCTCAGCCTCCCGAATGCTGGGATGACAAGTGTGCGCCACCACGCCCGGCTGGATGTTGTGTTTTGACTTTGCCTCTGATTATGTTACTTATGTTACATGGGCACATATATCAGAAGACTACCCCTGAGCCTCAGTTTCCTTAACTGTAAAGCAATCCTTATCAGCCAGGAGTGCTGGCTCACACTTGTAATCCCAGTACTTGAGAGACCGAGACAGGAGAATCGCTGGTTCATGGCCAGCCTCAGCAACTTAGTGAGGGCCTCTGCAACTTAGTGAAATCCTGTTTCAAAATAAAAAAATAAAAATAGGGCTGGGGTGTAGCTCAGAGGTAGAATGCCTCTTGGTTCAATCCTCAGCACTACCAAAAATAATAATAATAATCCTTATCTTAGACAATCAAATGCTAAACACGTTCTTACTCTGCTATATCTTCTGCCTAGAAACATTTTTTTCCCCTGGAAAACTAATGGCCATTGTATTAGCAGTCCCTTCTAATCACCAAAGCACTCACCACAGCACTCACCACCACACTTTAGCCTCATCTGATTTCACTATCTAGCACTCATTACCGTCTGACCTGTCACCCATCCATTTCCATGAGAGGTGGGATTTTGTCTCTTTTATTCCCTGCTAGATCTCCCATGTCTAGTACAATGCCTGGCAGGAGTGAGGGCCCCATTGTTGTTAAATAGAGAAATAAACCAAACTATGGATATAAAATACTTTGCATGCTATCTGTACCTGGTAGGAACTCAATAATTGTTAATAATTCCTATATAAGAATAGGACTTGGGAAACACACTCAATTTTACATATTCTTGTCTAAGGAACTATTTTAGCAATGCTTCTTGACATACCTATATTCAAAACCAATCTTCAGGCTGTGCTTGAAAAGGTACTTACCACTTTTATACTTCATTTGATTCACATATAGAAAGCTGGTCCTTACTGTTTGTTAGTGGTTCTCATTATCATTTTGTATATAACAGTTATGCAGCTGTGAGAACAGACCACTTCATGTACAAGCTCACAAATAGTATATGCATGCACCATTTAAAGAATACGTGCGGTACACAAATAACACCTGAGCCTCACTACTCTTACTTTTTTTGTTGTTGTCTCATATGGTCATTACAGTATAAATTTTCCACTATATATGTTAAGTTTATACTGTTGTTCTGTAGGTCTGCTATTTCATGATCAAACTTATAGGTCCTGTTCAAATGAGCATTGCATAGAAGTAACCAAACAATTCTTCATTTGAGCTGCTACCTTGGTTGTATTTTAAATTAGTTATGCCTCTCTTAGGGTACTTCAAATGACAAAGCACGCTGAGAGGTTGACTAGTATGTGTGAAATCTTTCATAGAGCAGGATTTAAATCTAGCATGTAATTAGAGAGGCTCTGACATGCTAAAGGATTCTTCCTTTGTTCTGAATTACTAGCAATGTTTTCTATGGCCTTTTTGGGAAAATCTTTCAGTGGAGAAAGCTTAGCCAAGTAACCAACATTAATAACACCATAATTAGAGATGGACATCCTGCCCATCTTGAAATGACACCCCCCAAACTCCACCTCGCGTGGGTGGTACTCTTTCTGGAAAGGCAAACTTCAGTCTAATCATGAGGAAATAACAGACAAACCCAAACTGATAGCCATTCTATAAAATAATCAGCTGGTATTGATTGACCATGTAAAGGTCGAGCTGGGTGTGGTGATGCACACCCATATTCCCTGTAATTGGGAAGTTGGGTTCTAGGACAGCCTCAGAAACTTAGGACGACTCTCAGCAACCTAGTGAGACTCTATTTCAAAACAAAAAATAAAAAGTGCTGCAGGTATAGCTCGGAGGTAGAATGCCCCTGAGTTCAATCCCCAGTACACAAAACCCCTCCCCCAACCACACACACACACACACACACACACACACACACACACACGATAGTGTCAAGGTCTTGAAGGAACACTGCAAATGCTGAGCAACTGTTGCAGGTTGGAGGAAACTAGGAAGACACACTGACCACAGACAATGTAAGAGCCATGTTAGATCTGGACACTAGTGGAAACTCAGTGAAATTCAAATAAACTTTATAGTTTAGTTAATAAGCTTGTATCTATGTTACCTTCCTGGATTTAATACTTGTACTATAGTTTTATAAAATGTTGACATTAGGGGAAGGTGGGTAGAGAGTAAACATGAATTCTCTGTACTATTTTACAACTTTTCTGTAAGTCTACAGTTAAAATAAAAAGTTAAACAAACAAAAAGAACTCTCTGTGTGTGAGTTTAAAGGCTTGACTGTGTGTGTGTGTGTGTGTGTGTGTGTGTGTTACTGGAGATTGAACCCAGGGGTATTCTACCTCCAACTACACCCTCAGCCCTTTGTTTGTTCGTTTGGTACTGGGGATGAACCCAGGGGCATTTTACCTCCAAGAGACACTCCCAGCCCTATTTTATTTTTATTTTGAAACACGGTCACACTAGGTTGATGAGAGTCTCATTACTTGCTGTGGCTGTCCTCGAACCTGCGATCCTTCTGTCCCAGCAAGGCTTGTGCCACCATGCTCAGCAAGGCTTGACTCTCAGCCATCTGAATGCACATTGAATTCTGGGTCCAAGATGCATAAAGATTGAGGACTGTCTGCTGTCCTGCATTGCAAGTCACTTGCTTGGTGTCCCAGAGCTAGGTCACATACTTAGGGTTCCAGGAATTAAATAAACAGGTAAAAGAGTAAGTAATAGTCCAGCTTCAATGATCTTATTCAACATTTTTTAATCTGAAAACAGAAAGAATGTCAGCATCCGTGCAGTCACTAACCTTCATGTGCACTCACTGTATGCCAGATACTTCTCTAAACGTATTATAAATTTTAGTATTTTTAATCTTCACACTAACTCAGTGAGGTCAGGTACTGTTCATTATCCTCATTTTCCCTGTTCCACACATGAAGACACTCAGACACTGATTTTTCAGTGGTTTGTGAAAGATCCCCAAACTGATGGATAAGAGAAGCCAGAATGCAAGCCCAAGCAGACTGGCCCTGTACCTAGACTCTGTACTCTGCCAAGATACCACATGGTCCTGCACATCAGCTCTCTGTTACCTGGAATTTTTATTTAGAATTGGCTGTGGTTTGGGGAGCACCAGGCTGTGCCAGAGTGTAGAGTCTTCAGGCATGGATTCTTTAGGCCTTGGGATAGCTATATCCACTGCCTTGGGTCTGTAGAGAGGGCGCTGAGATCTTAGCTGGGTTGGCTCTCTGACTTTACCTCAGAAACCTGGAGAGAAAAGATTCCTTTCCCAAGCCCAGGGCTCCACTCTCTATTTTAGGAGTGGGTTTCTTTTTCTTTAACCAAGAGCAGAGTCAAATGTATGCTGTACAGTCAGTGAGTTTGGAAAGCAAGGACTCCAGCTCCCTCAGATATTGTCAGAACTAAACATGCAAACCAACAGACCCCCAAAACTACTGGTGAGTGGATTCAATTAGAAAAACTGAAAATAAGCTGCCTGTTATGGCTGGATTGGGGAGGGTGGAGGAAAGCTCAGCTTCTATTCATAAAGTCTGATTCATTTAGAAAAAGAAAGTCACATGCTATCAGATTGGGAGTTTTGTTCACTGCGCTGGGGAGAGGACAGAGGCTCCATCCTTGCAGGGGTGACTAAGCCATTATTTCACCCTGGACACAAAGAACTCTTGCTTCACACACCCCTCGCTGTAATTAGCTCTTGCAAACAGAGGGTGAAGAATTGAACTCGAGAGGTCCTTGGCTCTGGGCCAAGTGCTCAGAATTATTTATTTTATTTTGGTTAAGGAAACAGGAGAAGAAGGCATGCCCACTAGTCTCTTTCTTCATGGGCACCTGATTTAAGTGCAGTAGGATGATAATTATGCACTCCTCTGTTGGAGAGCGATGGGAGGTTTCCGCAAGAGACCCACTAGGATAGCACATGCTGTTTGGAGCCAGTGGTGTGCTGGTAAATGTTTAACAACCAGCTTGGGGAGCTGGAAGGGCCAATTTGTAGTGTTTGCCAGTTTCTGGACTGTACACATTCCCACCCTGCCTGGCTACCGACTTCCAGTCTGACCTCCCTGAATGTGGAGTGGGGAAGAGACAGAGTCTCACTAAGTTGCTAAGGCTGGCCTCTAACATATGATCCTCCTTTCTCAGCTTCTCAAGTACTGGGATTGCAGGTGTGTGCCACAATGTCTGGCTTGTTTCCTTTCTTAAACAAAACTATATGTTATGTGCATGTGATAGTGTATATCATAATACCTTAAAAATGCTCTTCAAGGCACATTTACAGAGGCTATCCAATGATGTCCATTGCATTGTTTCTAAAAGCAATCAGAAACAATATAAATGAGAATTAAGATACTGATTAAATAAATTTCGGCAAATCCACAAATGGAATATTAACACCTTTTGAAAGAGTGAAACTGATTCATAAGCATGTACAGAAATAAGTTACATCTTCAAGTTATAGCATAACTGAAATATAGAGGGACAGAAGAGTGTGATGGACTCTACCACTTATGCAAAAAGAGAAAAGAAAAGGGCAAGGCGCATATGTGTATATGCTTGTCTGCTGAATATCTCCAGGAGCCCAGGGGATGGGAATAGAGGCGAGATGGCTTTTTCACGTTATAGCATTTTATATTGTTTGGACTTCCCCATGTGCATGCACTACTTTCAAATATAGTTTTTAAAAAGTCACTTTGAGCCAGGTGTGTGGTGCATGCTTGTAATTCCAGTACTTGGGAGGCTGAGACAGGAGAACCACAGGTTTGCGGCCAGCCTCACCTACTTAGTGAGCACCTTCACAACTTAGTGAGACCTTGTTTCAAAATAAAGAATAAAAGATAGGGCTGGAAGTGTAGTTCAGAGGTAGAATGCCCCTGGATTCAATCCCCAGGACAGAAAAAATAAATAAAAATTCACTTTGACATCCATCATCGCTTTCCTCTTGATTATAAAGAAAAATTATAGCTGGGAGTGGTAGCACACACTTGTAATCCCCGGTTTGGGGAGCTTGAGACAAGAGGATCACAGGTTAGAGACCAGCCTCAGCAATTTAGCAAGGCCCTAGGCAATTTAGCAAGACTGTTTCAAACTAAAAAATAAAAAGGGCTGAGGGTATAGCTAGTAGGTAGAATGCACTTGAGTTCAGTCCCCAGTTTGTATAAATAAATAAATATAAATAAATAAAGGAACTTTAAGCTGTAGGGAGGGGAATTTTATTCTTCTCAGTTAATGAGGAAGTAGGAGCCCCTAGAAAATTGACTGGCTCCATTGTTACCCAACAAGTTAGTGGCCAACGTCACTGCTTCAAAGGCAAATAGGATTAGACTTCAAACTATCTCATTCTCAGCTCTGACTTGTGATTGTTGCCCCTGAGGACTGATCATTGATTAATAAACCAGGGGAGTTATCTAAAACAGTCCCAGAGTAGTTACAAACATAGACTTGAGAACCAGGTGGATGTGGTCGGTTACTTAACCGCTTTGTGGCTCAGATTCCACAGCTGTGAAATGAGTAGAATAACAATCCTATGAGACCAGAGTATCCTATTATTGTGAGGATTGAATGTGTTCCTACTGGTAAAGAGCACTTAAATAGTGCTCTGCACAGAGTACACGATAGAAATGTTTGTTAGATCAATAGAACACACCAGTGTCCCAGCCAGGGCAACATAGTGAGAACCTGTCTCAAAATAACAGTTATAAAAAATAATTTAAAACAATAATTTAGCGATGGCTTGTGGGACCTTAGCATCATCCTTTACCAAAAAGCAGTTCCTTTTCTTAACCTTTGGTTCCCATCTCTCAGGCTGCATCTCATCCCTTTCTCAAAGCAAAGACTACAGCTTCATCATATTTATATGCCCCACCATACCCTGCATACAGCCTTGAATACAGTAGGTGCACAGTAAGTGTTTGCAAAGTTGGCTTGAGATATTTAGACTCCAGGTCCAAATATGCTGCTTGAAGTCTTGGAAAGCTTGTTTCCAGCAGTGCCCAAAGTTTTAGAATTGCATTTTTTTTTTTTTAAAGCTGAGCATGATGGTACATGTCTGTTATCCCAGTACTGGGAGGCTGAGACAGAAGGAGCTCAGGTTTGAGGCCAGCCTCAGCAACTTAGTGAGATCCTGTTTCAAAATAAAAAAGGACTGGAGGTGTAGCTTGGAGGTATAATGGCCCTGGGTTCAATTCTCAGTGCCAAAAAATGAAACAAAAATAAAAAACCTGATTGGGGAGGAGTGTTTTTTGTTGTTGTTTTTCTTTCTGGTACTGACACAGACCTGTAATCAGCACACACCTGTAATCCCAGCTACTTGGGAGGCTGAGACAGGAGGATCACAGGTTTGAGATCAACCTGGATAATTTAGACCTGTCTCAAATTTTTTTTAAAAAAGGGGGTAGTGTGAGTAGGGGTATAGTTCTGTTCAGCCCTGGGTTCAATCCCCAGTACCACCAAAAACAAAACAAAACAAAGCAAAAAAACAAAAAGAAAAAACAGGTTGGCAAAGGCTCCTTAGCACTGATACCTCAGCAGGACCAAGAGTTCCAGGTTGACTGTGTCACCTGCTTCAGTCAGGTTCCCACATCCTCTTTTAAAGGAACTATGCCTGGTCCCTCTGCACTGAGATTCAGTTTCAAGTTAACACGATCCAGTTCTAAAAAGCCAAGAGGATCCCTTTGGGCCTTGATGGTGATAGGGAGTTTGCCATTTTTTTTTTTTCCTAACCACAACCCCAAATTACTGCATTGATAATGAGTAAGTTTTTTGCTTGATTGTTTAATGAGGGACGACTTGCCAGCTGCTTCTTTTCTGAGAGATGTGGCCAGATGGCACTTTCAGTAATAAAATTGCTCAAAGAGGTTTCGCTGTGTTCTATATCTTCTCTGCACTATTTCTCAGATATCAACATTTCTGCTCATGCAAATTTTTTTTTTCTGAGCCTAGAAACTTAGACACTTAATGGTGAAAACTACATGGTCAACTCCCAGAATCCAAATACACTGGAATCATCATCTAGACCCTGTCTGATTAGACATTCAAATAAAATTCTACATATTTCCTGATTTGGTACTCATTTTGCTTATGAACATTTAAAATTACTGAATTATGGTAATTATTATTGCATTAATAATGAATATTGTGTAGGAAACGTGTATAGTTTTGCAAAGTTTTTTGTTTTTGGTACTGGGGATTGAATCCGGGGCAGTCTACCTCTAGTACACCTTCAGACCTTTTTATTATTATTATTATTATTATTATTATTATTATTATTATTATTATTATTTTAATTTGAAATAGGGTCTCACTAAATTGCTGAGGGCCTTGCTAAGTTGCTGAGGCTGGCTATGAACCTGTGATCCACTTGTCTCAGCCTCCCAAGTACTGGGATTACAGGTGCACACCACCATACTCGGCTTCAAAGTATCTTTTAAAATATTACCTTATTCCTGAGTGGTGCACACTTGTAATCCCAGTGACTGCAGAGGACTGAGGCAGGAGGATCACAACTTTGAGGCCAGCCTGGGCAACTTAGTGAGACTGTCTCAAAATTTAAAACAATTTTTAAAGGGCTCGGGATATAGTTCAGTGATAGAGCACCCCTCGGTTCAAGCCCCAGTACAACAAAACAAAAATTGCCTTATTTAAAAATTAGCAACAAGCCAGGTGTGGTAGCGCACGCTTGTAATCCCAGCATTCGGGAGGCTGAGACCGGAGGATCCGGGTTCGCGGCCAGCTTCAGCTACCTAGTGAGGCACTCCGCAACTTAGTGAGACTCGGTTTCAAAATAAAGAATTAAAAAAATAGGGCTGGGGGTCTAGCTCGGAGGTAGAATGCCCCTGAGTTCAATCCCCAGTACCACAAAATAAATAAATAAATAAATAAAAATAAATAAAAATTAGCAACAATATAAAATATATATTCAATCTATATTATTATGCTCTATGGAAGTATGGGAGGGTATAAACCTCAAAAAGTTTTACCAAATTGGGTTTGAATTGCAGCGCTGCCCTTCCTAGCTGTTCCTTAGACTCGGTGAACCCCAACATCCTGGTATGTGAAAGGGGGACAATAATATCTAATTCATACAGTTGCGAGTATAGTATAGAGACATTATACAAAGTGCCTAGCTCAGTGCCCAGCCTGCAAAGCACCCAATAAATGGTAGCGATTGCTACTGTTATAATTATTCTCCTTCTTCACATGAGGAAACTGAGGCTTACGGAGATGAGGAGTTTACTCGGGCTCATTTATGCCATAAGGATAAAGCTGTGACTCAGCTGTAGGTCTTCTGCATTTATCTTTGTTGTGATCGTCTTTGTGGTGCTGAGGGTGGAACCCAGGGCTTCGCCCATGCTAGGCAAGGGCTCTCCCACTGAGCTCCACCTCAGCCTGCCCTGTGTATTTACAACCTACCTGTGTTTTTCCAGTGTCCCCCCCCCCCAAAAAAAAAGAATCCTTTCTGTATACTAAAGATGCTTTGCTTTGTTATTGAGCTTGTTACACAGACATTTGGTTTTTAATTCAAATCACGCTATGCCTGTGCACGAAGGCATCACTATCATTACCAATCACACGATTGTGTATGGGGACGGTGGGGAGCGGTGGGGACCTGAAGGGAAACACACCAAGGCCTGCCTGCGTGTTTGTTTGTAATGACTTTGAACCTCACTAAGATGTATAGTTGCACTGCATCAATAAAAGTATTTTTAAAAACTTAAAGAGATTTTTTTTGTTTTAAAAAAGTAATACTACCGAAATTAGAGAATTTGAAATGCATAGCAATAAAAACAGGGCTTAGCTTGGCTTCTGAGTCATCATCTTCTACTTAGAGCTTGAAATGAGCCAGGTGTGGTGGTGCACACCTGTAATCTCAGTCGTTGGGAGAACGAAGGATCAAAGGTTTGAGGCCAGCCCTAACCATTTTAGCAAGACCCTGTTTCAAAATAAGACTGAGCCAAGCCCTTTCTCCAGCCTTCCGCTAAGCTAAGGCACAGGGTCTTCATATCCTGTGGGATGGGGGCGAGGACCATCCTTACTTTCAACAGTGACACAATTGTGACACTTGAGATATCACAGTCATAACACTAGCCAGGCCTCTTTGGAATCACAGCTTTTGAGATGTGAGGCTCCTCCCATAGGGCGGTAACAAGATGCCCCTCCTGTGGTATCTAAGCCTTCCTGCTTTGGGCTGATTTGAAAGTAGGGCAGTATTGCCAATCCCGTGACCTTTTAGTGTGTCCCTCTGGTCCTAACCAAGATTAGGAAGTAAACATTTAAATCCCAGGCTTGCAGTTCTCTCTCTCTCCCTCTCCCTCCCTCACTCCCTCCTTCCTTCTCGCTCTCCCTTCCTTCTTCCTTTTAAGCCAAGCACATTGATGAACCCCCAGATTTGGAGATTTTCCAAAAGTTAAGCCTGTCTTGATTTTGTGTGTGTGTGCGGTACTGGAGCTTGAACCTAGGAATGTTCTACCTCTGAGCTTCATCCCTCAGCCTTTTTTAGTTTTTGTTTTGAAACAGGGTCTCACTAGGTTGCTGAGTGTCTCAATTGCTAAGGCTGGCTTCCAACCTGGGCTTCTCCTATCTCAGCCTCCCAAGTACTGGGATTACAGGTATGCATCACCATGCCCAGCTCTCTCAGTGTTCTTAAAGATCTTCTCCCACTTGTGGTACCTACTCACAGTGCACCCAAGAATAGTGAATTTATAAATGCATAGGAGGAAAATATATGTGCCTAGTTCTGAGTTACAACTTTAAGCACTTGACCTAAATTAAATGGTGATGGCCATCTTGGTTTCATGAATTATTTTCAAAGTCTTCCTATCATTTAAAGCTAGATTTCATTCCTTACCAGCTGGGACACCTTGAGCTAGTCATTAACCTCTCTGATCTATTTTTTACCTATAGTTATAGCTATAATAGCTCAAGGAGGCCAGGTGTGGTGGCACACTCCTGTAACCCCAGTACTTGGGAGGCTGAGACAGGAAGATCACAGGTTTGAGGCTGGTCTCAGCAACTTAAGGATACCCTGTTTCAAAATAAACCTATAAATAAAAACTAAAAAGGGCTGGGTATGTAGCTCAGAGGTATAATGCCTCTGGGTTCAATCCCCAACACACACACACACACACACACACACACACACACACACACACACACACAGCTCAAAGGGCTGCTATGAGAAATAAATACTTGCCCTACACACAGGAGCCCTTAAGAAATGCTTATGCCTTCCCTTCCCTACCTAACTAGTGCCACTGCTGTCCCCTGCTTCACTACATTTTCTTCCTCTTTAGAGTCTAAGGGCCTGACTTAGTAGAGTGCTTGCCTAGCATGCACAAGTCCCTGGGACTGCAAAATTTAATTTTTTTTTTTTAAGTATCAAATCTTGGTTCTTTCCTCACTTCTGCTACCAGTATAGCTGAACACAGGGCCATTTTCCTATGCCAACTCCCCATTTCTTAACTCATCAGGCTGTCTAGTCCTCGTGGAGCTGGACGCTGTGTTTCTATTTGTTTGTTTGGTCTAACGTTGCAAAGGACCAGCCTGCTCCATCGATTCCTGCTGTCCCGGAACTTCAAAGGGTGCCAGGTCTTCCCTGGCAGTGAAATTTTAAAATAACACCGCAGGCAAAGCACAAAAAGTCAGCTGAAGCCAGTCCTCCCCGAAGCCCAGCTGCTTGCTCACCCGACAGCTCTGGATTCTCTCAGGATTCTGTCTCCTTCGGGCTATTCATTTAGCTCTGGTTTTTGCTGTTACCCTGGGATTAAAAACTACAAAGATAGCAGCTTTCTTAAGGACAGACAGCATCTTTGAGATGCCTCAAGCTTATCTGTTGCAATTTTCATGGGACCATGCACCAGCCCTCGGGCCTCTCTCCTGTTTGCACCCTCAGGATTGACTCCATAGATTCCTAAAGATCTGGGCAAGTTGGCCTGGAGACTCGCCCTGCACGGAGGAGCCTCTGCTTTGCAGTAAGGTCAGCCCTGGGGGCAGGGCAAGGAGAGTTTCCTAACCTCTCCTCAAGGCACGAGAAGAATTCCTGGGGTTCAGAGCTGTGGGTCAGGAACCAGCTTCTTGCTTCTTGCTGTGTGCATGAAGATTTTAGCCAAGAAATCACAGCAGAGGGATCATTTATTCATTCATCCAATATTTATTGGGCATCTCTCTGTGGAAGGCACCCTGCTGAGGCTTCGGTTTACAAAAAGCAAGTAAGCCATAGTTCCTAGTGGTCAAAGTAAAATACTCCTACACATAATCACAATGCAGCATGATTTGCATCATGAGAGGTCTGGGTGGAGGTCCCGCCAAGGATGTCAGAGGAAAGGGGTGCTCACACTGTGGAGGCTGGAGGGTGGCAGATAGGACCTGGCATCATGAAGGAAGTGATGTCTGCAGAGCCTTCAGCAACGAGGGGCTCAGCCACTGGAGACAAGGGCACTGGGGATGCAGAAGAGACTGTTTGGTTTGAATCCCTCCAATAGTGGGTCCAGAGACAAAGACTTGGACCCAGCAATTCATCTGGGAGATGACCTTGAGAAATAGCAGCAGGGGGAGGAAGGATTGCATGGCCATACCCACCAGCCGCTCTTGGAGTCAGTGTGGAGCTTGTTGGAGCCATGCCAACAGGAAGGCAGAAAAGCTGGTGGGGAGTTATTGCAGGGACACCTCGGCTCGCCCTGCCCTGTGTGCTCCTGTAGCCAAAGAGAAACCACAGAAAGAGAGCAGCGGTTAGTGTGTTTAAGTAGATGCAGGTGACATCAGCAGGGCACTCACGGCCACTACTACAGATGACCAGAGACGCTGAGATGTAAGAGTACCATCAATTACAGACTGTTTGTTCAAGTGGCAAGAAAAAACTTAAAAGGAAAGTGGGAGTCACTGGGCATGGCAGTTCATGCCTATAATCCCAGTACTTCGGAGGCTGAGAGAGGAGGATCACAGTTTCAAGGCCAGCCTCAGCAACTTAGAGAAACCCTGTTTCAAAAAAAGAAACAAACAAACAAAAAAACAAACAGGTGTAGCTTAGAAGTAGAATGGGAGTGCAGCTTAGAAGTAGAATGTCTCTGGGTTCCATTCCTGGTACCAAAAAAAGGAAAGTAGGAGCCAAATTGTATACCTTGCTAAGAAGTTGAATCTTTATTTGCTAGGGGTTGGACAGAGTGGAGCACCATCCACAATCAGATGAGTCAAGTGTCTCATAAAAACACAAGTGATAGCCGGGCGTGGTGGCGCACGTTTGTAATCCCAGCATTGAGGAGGCTGAGACCGGAGGATCCGGGTTCGCGGCCAGCCTCAGCTAACTAGTGAGGCACTCCGCAACTTAGTGAGACCTGGTTTCAAAATAAAGAATAAAAAATAGGGCTGGGGGTGTAGCTCGGAGGTAGAATGCCCCTGAGTTCAATCCCTAGTACCGCAAAAAAAAAAAAAAAAAAAACCATAGGTGATGACCTGGGGGGGCAGAGGGACACTAACACATCAGCCTGACAGCCAGATGGACCAATCAGCAGCATTTGCAGGGGTGTGAATGAATTGGAACCTCTGTGCTCCTAGGCAGAACAGATCCCCTGTACTATTATAATAACGCTTTGTGCACATCTGTATTTACCCAACCAGACTGTCAGGTTATGGGTTGTGACTTCCTTCACCACCCTGAGCCCAGCACCTAGCAAAGGTCTAGCACAGGGGAGGGACTCAGAAGGTACCTGAGTGATGGGTGACTAGATTGGTAATACGCATAGCTCTACCAGAGGTATTTACTGTGCTTTTGGCAGTTGGAAGTGGACCGGAAAGGCGGTGTTGGCAGGCGGTGTTGCATGTGGCAGTCTTTTGGAACTCCTTCCTTACACGCCCAGAGCTGCTCACAGAAGGTGTTTCCTTCCCCTAGTGCAGCTCCACCAAGACCTTGGTGGAACTTGGCCCTAATCGTCAGTTCCATGGAAGCCATTTTGCCGAGTCCCAATGGCGTCAGAGGAGCCTGGACTTTCCCTCTGGCCTCAGCCAACTGAGTGGCCTGACCCTCTTGTTCTGCCTAGTTGGAGGGCAGTTGCTTCTGGTTGCCAACCAGAGAAAGAGGCTATCATTGTCATTCAACAAGAGGATGGCTTTCTGAAGTGGCTGTGTGACCTTTTCAGAAAATCCCTATGCAAAGGGGAATATCCTGATGGTAAACAAGAGGAAAATAGAAGCTGCTCGGTCACCAAGATCCTGTCTGGACTGGGGCCCCACACCCAAAGAGTCTGACACAGATCTCAAGGTAAGGAGAGTTAGTGAAGAGGATTCCACTGCCACAGAATCCATGAAGGCCGCTAGAGGTCATGGAAGCCATGCCCCTGCTGTTGACACAACCCAAGAGAATTCATTAAACAGCAATGCACCCACAGTTTTAGGAGAAGAAATTCTTTATCTTTTCCCATTAGGGATCAAAAAGTATTTACAGGTAAGATGTCCTTCCTAGAAATAATAGAAAGTATGCCTGGGAAGGCACTTCATATCTGAAGAAACTGAGGCAGGGCCTTTGAGCCCCAGTGCAGAAACTTCCTCCAATCATCCATCAGGCATTCCTTGGGAGCCTCTACTCAGAGCTGGGGAAACAGCTCAACATGCTGTTGCACCCCCAGGAAAGGCTCAGAATCCAGCTGAGCAGAAATATTGGCATTTAATTAACTATAACCAAATGTCACTAATACCGAAATTAAGGCATATTCAATGCATCACTAAGTCTGACCTAGGGTCATTTCTAATTTTTTTTAAAAAATAGGTACTAGGCTTGGCATGGTGGCACATACCTGTAATCTCAGTACTTGGGAGGCTGAGACATAAGGAGGACAGGTCCACGGCCAGTCTCAGCAACTCAGTGAAACCGTCACCTTAGTGAGACCCTGCTTCAAAATAAAAAATAAAATAGGACTAGGGGTGTGGCTCAGAGGTAGAATGTGCCTGGGTTCAATCCCTAAATAAATAAATAAATAAACAAACAAACAAAAATAAAGAAAAAATAGGTGCTAGGGATGATGACATAGCTCAGTGTAGAGTACTTGCCTAGCATGTGTGAGGTCCTGGATTCAATCCCTAACACTGGGGGTGGGGGGGGCAGTGCCAATAATGAGACTGCAAATGCCCCTTCTGTTTCTACCTTCTGCTTCCTATCCTGTGTCTACTAAGAAATGCATTCACTTGGGCAGACACTTAATGACAATTGCGTAAAGCCCTGAATTTTATTGTAAAAACAGAAAAAACATGTTTCCATTTCATGTTTGCAGTGTCAGGCTGGTATTTGTCCAAAGAGTTCAAAAGAGCTGGACTGAGGTCCATTTCCCTTTCTGCTGCTGTGACCTCAGAAACATGGTCACTGCGCTGAACATGCACAGAATCATCTTAAAAAAAAAAAAAAAAAAAGAATGTTACAATTTTGTTACAATTTGCCCAGATTTGTTGTTAAAACCACAATGCATACTTAAGATTTTCGAGCGGAGGGGTCACGTGAGTCCCTGGCACATGGAGGGCTGCCATTGCCAAAGTAATCAGTGGAGGTTGGAGGGTCATTTTTTGAGCAATACTGTGTCAGTGATGCCCTGAAAGCCAGATGTTGCTACACTACATTGGTTCTTATTCTAGAAAGAAAAAATGCAATCCCTAGGATCACACACTCAACAAAGAAAACATGCACTAGTTGTATCAAGTTCAGGAAGAGATCCTATCAGGAAGATTGTGTGTGTGTGTGTGTGTGTGTGTGTGTGTGTGTGTGTGTGTGTTACTAGGGATTAAACCCAGAGAGGAATTCTTTCTCTGAGCTGCAGCCTCAACCCTTTTTATTTTTAGTTTTGAAACAGGGTCTCACTAGATTGCCAAGGCTGTCCTCCAACCTGAGATCCTCCTGTCTCAGCCTCCTAAACACTGAGATTATAGGCATGCAACACCACACTCAGCTAGGAAGACAGATTTCTTAATAGTAAGACCCAAGGGGAGAAATGCTCCTAGAGACAGTGTGTCTGAATTCCACTAATGCTGCCACTGATATTTCATGACTCTTCATGCAAGAATTGGATGTCTGAGCCAGGCGTGGTGGGGTATGCCTATAATCCCAATACTTGGGAGGCAGAGACACAGGTTTGAGGTCAGCCTCAGCAACTTAGTGAGACTCTCAGCAAGTTAGTAAGACCCTGTTTCAAAATAAAAGAGAGCTGGGGGTGTAGCTTGGAGGTAGAATGCCCCTAGGCTCAATCTCCAGTACCACCAAAGGAAAAAAAAAAAAAAGAAAATAAAAGAGAGAGAGAATATGAATTGGACTTCTGAGGCAAAATAAACCTTCCCTCTTAAACAAACAAACAACAACAAAAAAAGAATTGGACTTGAAGATGGGAGTCAGTGATGCATTGCGGTGAGTGGTGCCATTTCAGTTCTAGAGCCCAATCTTCCTTCCACTCCCCTCTTAGTAATGAGCTAATGTCAACCGCCCAGGCCATAGCCGGATGCTGTGGAGGACGTGTTTTGACCAGCACGTGAGATGCTCCAGTCTCCCACCTGCAAATATCCACCGTCTCTATGGATCCCTATATTGATTGATGGCCACATGAAGCAACGTGGCAGCAGCTGCCCCTTCTCTTTGTCTCATGCCACCCACCCTCTTCTTCCTTAGCACATTCGATGGAAATCACCTTCTCCCAGCTCTCTCTACCAGCACATCAGGCAGGGCTCAATTGCAATCAGTACAAATCACTCCAGCTGTTTGAAGCAGCAAGGGATTCATCTATGCAATTAGGTGCTTGCACAGTTGTTGGAGGAGCAAGTATTTGGCTGGACTGTGCAGTACGGTGTTCATAGTACCTCTGCAGAACTGACCTGCCAGGGTGCTGCCCAATCAGAAAGCCACACTAGAACTATTGCACTCAGGGACACACAGCTTTCAGTACAATCAAAGGATCAGAAAGCTACCACTGCCAAATCCACAGCACAGAGATATGCTATGTCAGATCTACACTAGTAAAACATGGCGTCCTGTGCTGTCTCTTGACACCCCAAATGTAGAGCAGAACTCTGGGATGTTGCCGTGGGAACATTCTTTTTATGACTCTTTTTGCTTTTTTTGTTTGGTTTGGTTTGCTACTGGGGATTGAACTGAGAGGCATTCTAATTCTGAGCCATACCCCCAGCTCTTTTTAATTTTTATTTAGAAAAAAGGTCATGCTAAAGCTGCTGAGATCTCACTAAGTTGTTGAGGCTGGCCTCGAACCTGTGATCCTTCTATCTCAGCGTCCCAGATACTGGGATTACAGGCATGCATCACCATACCTGGCTTATGACTGCTTGCTAGAAGAAACAGCAGAAGCAACCAGAAATCTGGCCTCATTCTCACTTTTACCTTCCAAATCTTGCATAAGTGGATGTGTTTGTCAGAGCTCATGTTTGGAACTCTAGAGGCAAGGGGGCCTGGGAAATGTAGTTTTTAGTTTTCCAGCCTCTCAGGACAGGAAGCACACTGGAAGGCGAGTGGAATGAGATGAGCCACATTATCCACCACATCCAGCATCTCTTGAACAGCCCTATGACCTTGTCATCTCCTACCTGGACCATTGCAATTTCCTTGAACCAGTCTCTCCGCTCCCAGCTTCCCCCCTCTTCACCCTGTTCTCTGGGTTGAGTTTTCTTTTTAAAACACACCCTTGATCATGTCACTTCATGCTCAAAATCTTGTCACTCATAAGACTAAAGACCATTCTCCTTTCAAAGCTCTTAATCATCTGGTTCTAACCCACTATTCCAGCTGCAAATCCTGCTGCTTCACCACACCCCGAACTTCACCCACACTGGATGCTAAATGCTCTCTAGCCCCACCCTTCCCTTCTCTTGTTCACGTGGCTTCCCTTGGCTAGACTGTCCTGCTACTCTTTGTTTTCTCATCTTTGATTCCTTGTCCAAATGTTACCACCATGAGGAAGTTTGCCTGGTTCTTCCCTCTCTCCCCACAGCCAGAATGAATGGATTTTCTCTGGCATTTTTAAATTTATCTCTATTTTTCCCCCACCTTCATTTTATATAACATACAGTGTCTTGGTCAACATCCTCACTGCTGTAATCCAAAATAATCAACCATACAATTTAGTGGAAGAAAGATTTATTTGCTCACAGTTCTTGGAGATTTCAGGGTTCAGTCCATGTAAGGCCTGGTCTGCGGAGTTTTCTTTTTAAAACACACAGAGCATGGTGGTGGGAAGTGGAGAGAGGGAGAGCACAAGCCTCAGCTCTCACATCATGGAGACCAGAAGCAGAGAGAGAGAGCAGGGGGAGGAGAGCCATACCCCAGGGGCCCCTCCTTAGCAACCAACTCCTGCTTCCAACCTTGATTCTGTGAGGGCTAGGGGGATATTCTAAATCCAAACCATTACATAGAGCTATATATGTGTCTGTCTTTCTAATGTGAAGGAGTGGATCTTGTTTCTATTCATCTGTGCATCCCCAGCGCTTGACCCTTGATAGATAATAAATACATTGAACGAGTCAAGTGAACGAATAAATGAATGAGCGAATTGTCCTGGGTGTCCGGACACCCAGTTCCACCAGACTTGCCTTTCTCTGCAGCTTATTGACATGCTAAAGTCCTTTTCATTTCAAAAGGCAGCCTCTCCTTTGACCTTCTGGCTGGTACCCTATCACCGTTCTTCGTTTCAGCCCTGTTGTTTGAGAGGGACATCTATGCTTGAACTCACTCCTGCACTACCATTCTTGGCCAGCCTGATCACTCCAGGGAAATCACCCCTGTCAAGGATGCCAGCTGTCTCCCTCTCACTAATCAAAATGGCAGTTTTCAGTGCTCACCCTTCCTAACCCTTCCTCTGGCCTGGCTTCATGAACACACCTTCCTTCTTGAATTTGGTTCTTTCCTGGACTAATATTTGTTTCTGTTTTGGTTTCTGAGCAGGGTCTGGCTACATTCCCCCAGGCTGGCCTCAAACTCCTTCCAGTGATCCTCCTGCCTCAGCCTCCTGAGCAGCTGGGACTACAGGTGTGTACTACTGTGCCTGGGTTAGCACTTTGTTTTTAGCCTTTTTCACTTTACCAGGACAGAGTTCCTGTCCCTTTTCTGGTTCCTTCAACACTCTGGGTGATCTCATGGCCTTAAGCTCTACTAATTTGCTGCCAAGACATCAAACTTGTGCTTGTAGATGGGATATTCTTCTGCATGCCAAGTGTTAGGGTCTGGATATGGAATGCTCCCCCCCTAAAAAAAGCTTATCTCTTGGCAATGCAGCAGGGCCAGAGGTGGGGCATGCCTGCAGGAGGTGGGTCCTTAGGGTATGGCCTTGAGGACTGTCCCTGGCTCGCTAGCTCTGTGTCTGTCTCTGTCCCTCTGTATCTATTACTATGTTGAGAATTTTTCTCTGCCATACCCTGCTACCATGATGTTTCTGCTTCGGAACCAGCAGTCTATGGTCTGAGCCTCTGCAACCATGAGCCAAATAAACCGTTCCTCCTCTCAGTTGTTCTTGTCAGGCATTTTGGCCACAGCAGTGAAAAGCTAATATACCAGATGTACCTGATGAGCCGCCTGCTGGGCCTGTCTGCGGCTGTCTCCAGGTACCTCCAGTTCAGGAGCTCAAAGCTGACTGCGGGCAGCACCGCAAGGACCTCCTAACTGGTGTCTCTGCTGCAGCTCTGCACCCTTGCAGTGTGCACTGAAGCTATACCTGCAATGGCCTCATTAAAATTGGCATCAGCTTGCTCCTTTCTCTACTCAGGGGCTCCACATGCCACCAGAGGAAATGCCCAAGTCCTTACAGTGAGGCTGGACGTGGCCTGGCCCTGTGGTCTTCCTACCTCCTTCCTATCCTCTCTGATCATGCCTCCACTCCAGCCACACTGACCTTCTAGTGTCTCTAATACAACAGGCACACGCTTCCTCTGGGTCCCCGCAGGGCTTGGTCCCTCAATGGCTTTAGTCGCTCTCGATGTCACCTTCTCAGAGATGTCTCCCCTGACCACTCTTGCAATATTACAACTTGCCTTAGATTTATTGTTCTTCCCTACTTTATTATTAGTAGTATTAGTACTATTAGTATTGTTTGTGTGGTACTGGGGACTGAACCTAGGGGCATTCTACCTTGCAGCTATACCCCAGCCCTACTTTATTTTTTAATTTTGAAACTAGGCCTTGCTGAGTTGCCCTGGCTGACCACAAACCTGCAATCCTTCTGTCTCAACCTCCCAAGTACTGGGATTACAGGTATGTGCCACCATATCTGGCTTATTTTATTATTATTTTTTTAAATTATTGGTGCATCGTGATTGTACAGGACAGTGAGATTCATAGTGATACATTCACATATGCACACAGTATTATTTGTTCTGTTTCCTCCTCATGCCTCCCCTTTCTCTCCCTCCTACTTTATTTTTCTATTCTCTTCCCTGCTCTCTTTTTTATTTTATTTATTTACTTTTATTTATTTATTTTGTGGTACTGGGGATTGAACCCAGGGGCATCCTACCTCCGAGCTACACCCCCAGCCCTATTTGTTATACTTTATTTTGAAACAGGGTCTCACTAAGTTGCAGAGGGCCTCACTAAGTAGCCGAGGCTGGCCATGAAACCAGATCCTCCTGTCTCAGCCTCCCAAGTACTGAGATTACAAGCGCACACCACCATGCCTGGCTCTCTCTTTTTATTTTTAAAAACATACTGTATATTTTACTTGATTGTTTCTGTCTATCTTCCCATCAGAAGTAAACTCATGAAACAACCTGTTTTTCCAAGGTGTTGAGCAGTGATTGGGGCATAGTAGGTGTTCAATAAGCACTTAAGGAATGAGTGATCATTTCTACCCCAAATCTCCTCTGTCTCCTCTCTCACCCCTATAATTGAATCAGTCACTAGGCCTCATGACTCTCAGCTTCTAAGTACATCCCGATCTTTTCTTCTCCATCTACTTCTGTCTCACCTAGATTCACACAGATAAACTGATACACCGGTTTGATTTTGATGCTCCCTATTTAAAGCCCCTCTAGACTCCCCATTATCACAGAATTTTGCTCATGAACTGGCCCTCAATTTCAGCTCACACCATCACTGCTCACCCCTCCAGCCATAGAGAACTCCTTTCTTCCACATCCCTGAGTTTAGTATCTCTTGTTGCTTTGTGATTTTTTTTTTTTTTTTTTTTTTTTTTTTGCCTGAAATGTGCTTTTCCTCTCCTTCACCTAGCTAACTCTTAAGCCACCTTCAAATCTCTTGGCTCTGACATCATGCCCCAGACCAGTCCTTAAGTCTGAGTTAGAATGTTGGAGCCTCCCACAGCATTCTGGATTACATATTGTATGGCCCTTGGCTGGCGCTTACCTATCTCTATCAGATATGAGCTCCTTGAAGAACAGAACCTTATGTCATTTATCTTTCTATCTTCAGTGTGATGCACAGAATCTGACACACAGTAGATGCCTGATAAATATTGGTTGGATAAAATAATAGACGGGAGACTGGATGAATAACCATAGCAGTAAATACTTAGATGAGGCTTGTCCTGGTTCTGTTCCCAGAACCCTGTTTATAACAAGACTGAGAATCACCATAATGAGGTAGGGAGTGATGAGGAATCCAGAGGTCCCAAGTGGTCAAGTTATTTGCTCATAGCCACACAGTAAGTGGTAGAGATAGGATTCAGAGTAGGACCTCTGACTCTAGACTGTGTTCCTAACACTGCACTTACACTGATGATGGATGGATGGGTGTATGGATGGATGGATTGCAGGTAGTGGATATAAGGGTATTAGAGAAACAAGAGAAGGAAAGGTAAGAATGTTCATACTATTTTTATGTGCCTTTTGTGTCAGTAAATTTGGCTATAATTGCAACTGATTCTTTCCTATAAATACTCATCTCCTACAGTACATTTCAAATTAAAACTTAAACTATAGTTTTAAAAATACACTTTTATTCATTCTCAAATATGACCCTAATCTTCAGATTTTAGCTGAGCTGGACCCTCAGCTCAAATATCCTAACACCAAAATGTGTCTCCACATTCACTTGTTCATTCGACATACTTACTGAGTGTTACACAGTGCCAGGTACTGCTCTTAACACCAGCAATACCACTACTAGAATAAACACACACTATGCTATCATAGACTAGACATAGATGGGATCTTTCGTGAAGCCATGGGACATCGTGGTTAAAGTCACAGGCTCTGGAGCCACTGCCTGGGTTAAGTCCTAGCTCTGCCACTTTCTGGTTGTGGGTCCTTGGTCTCTTCATCTATAAAATGAGCCTAACAGTGTGTGTCTCGTGGTGGTGGTGTGAGGATTACATCGTTAACACGTGGAAAGCGTATGGTGCACTCTTTGGCAATTCTCTAGTAAGCACTTAATAAATATTAGCAATTTTATACCTGGCAATCTTTCCTGGTAAGTTACTGCTGAATGATTGAGTTTCTTATGCAAGGCTGTTTTCCATTATAGAATAAAAAGAAATCTGGAGATCTGGAGGGGAACATGTCTTAAAGGGATACAAAGGAATTAATAGCATTTGTTGCCATAACAAAGCCATTTCTGGGTCTTGAGTGGGCCTTTAAGGGCCTATGATTTACATTCGAGCTCCCTCACTCTCAGCAGGACAGGCTTTGAGAGAGCTATTTGTGCAAGAAAAACGAAGGTCAAGGGACTCCTTGTATTGAAGGCCTTTCTCAAAATGAAGGATTTGGCTTCTGAGATTAATGTTCAGAGTGAACCCCTGCTATACTTAATTCCCTTTTCTGTGAACTCAGTACATTTTTAAAATTCAGTTAGGGGCCCTCCTATGGTGTAGAATGGAAACTGCCAACCTAACCTCACTCCTAATAGATTTCTGAATGGCCTTCCTCATCCTATGGGTGGACGGCTGGTTCTGGGGCTAGCTGCTGGGCTTAATCCTTTGGATTAGTCTGTCCTAGAATAGGATTTCTTGAATTTGCACATATTGGATCCAAGAGGGATTTCATATAAAAATTGAAAATGAAAAGATTTTTTTAAGAAAAGCTTTCTATGAGTGTGGTCACCATATAGAAAAGGGGAGGCTGTAGAAATTGTGGGGAAGAGAGGATCTCTGGGTCATGTTCTGTTGCATGTTCTGGATTAAAATAGGATTTAATTTTTGAGTAATTTCTATTGGGAAAAATATCACCAGCTTCAATAAAAAGCTTGGGCCCAGGTGGGTGATATTATTTCATTTAGCAACACATGTCCTGTTTCAGGTAAAATTAGGAGGAATGAGGGAAGCAGGTAGAAAATAAAATCACTGAGGCAGGGTGTGGTGGCACTCACCTGTAATCTTAGTACTCGGGAGGCTGAGACAGGACGATTGCAAGTTTGAGGCCAGTCTCAGCAATTGAGCAAAATTCTCAGCAACTTAGTGAGACCCTGTTTTAAAATAAAATATAAAAAAGGCTAGAGGTGTAGCTTAGAGGTAGAATGCTCCTGAATTCAATCCCCAGGAAAGAAGAAAGAGAGGAAGGGAGGAAGGGAGGAAGGAAGGAAGGAAGGAAGGAAGGAAGGAAGGAAGGAAGGAAGGAAGGAAGGGATCGTTGAGAATATATTGCCATTATTTACCCTGGAAGATAAGTTCCCATGAGAAATAAATAACAAAAATGTCCCCTACCCTACCCTATCCAACAAAGTCAGTCATTTGTCATGACCTCATCAGTATCAAAAAGCATTGTTATACAGATTAATAATAATAGCACAATAAAACCAGCTATATAGCAATTACTGTGTGCTAGGCACTGTTCTAAGCTCTTTGTATTTGCTACACTGTGCATTTAGGCCTCACACAGACATTTTAGTGCATGGTTGAAGGTCTTTAAGAAAAATAGCTAACATGTATTGAAAACATAGTGTGGCTGGGGAGGTAGCTCAGTGCTACAGCACTTGCTGAGCATACACCAGGCCCTGGGTTCCATCTCCAACACTACACACACACAAAAAAGAGTAAAACCCTGGTGTGTCCATTACTGTGCTTTCATGTGTGCCATCTCATTTAATTCTCATGATGACCAGCTAGTTAGGCACTGTCATCATTAGCAAATTGAAGTCAGGATGCAAGCTGCAGGTATAGCTCAGTGGTAGAATGCTTGCCTAGCATGTGCAAGGCTCTGGGTTTAATCCCCAGCTTCAGAAAAGAAATACACAGACACAGACACAGACACACACACACACACACACCAAAAAAACAAATGTCAAGATGCAAACTTTTTTTTTTTGGTGGCACTAGGGATTGAATGCTGGGGCATTCTACCTCCAAGTTACATCCCTAGCCCTATTATTTATTTATTTATTTATATTTGGAAATAGGGTCTCAGTAAATTGCTGAGACTGGCTTTGAACCTGCAATCCTCCTGTCTCCGCCTCCCAAGTACTGAGATTATAAGCATGTGCTACTGCACCTAGCTCAGGATGCAAACTGACTTCGCTAACTTCTAGCCCCAGCTATATTGAGCTGTCCCTCTGACTGTTATGGAACTGGACTCTTACTCTGCAGGGTCTGTATGCCTTGCTTCTGACCAGGCACACATCTCTGATGGGGTTTCTTGTGGGTTTATATGCCTCAAAAATGAGAAGGGTCCAAACCCTCTGGCTAGAATCTCTTGGTCCTTTCCCCCAACACAAGTAAGAGCTAAGCCAATCTTCTGAATCTCCTTGGTCTCACTTCGTATAGGAAAAGTAGCCATAGTTCTAGTAGCACAGAAGAGCGGGAAACAGCAAAAAAACAAAAAACAAAAAAACCCCCCTGGTTCTGTTACTTAGTAGGAACTTCTAGCAGCTGTGGAGAACCTCAGTTTCCTAATCTGAGCAATGGGGTGATACAAATGATCTGTGCCTTACCCATTTGTGGGGGGTGGGGTGCTGGAGATTAAGAACAGATGCATTCTACAGCCCTTCCCTTTTATTATTATTTTTTTTATTTTGAAATAGAATTTCACTAGGGTGCTGAAAATCTACATTTGCTGAAGCTGGCCTCCAACCTGCTATCCTCCTTTCTCAGCCTCACAAGTACTGGAATTAGAGACATGCTACCGTGCCTGATGCCTTACCCATTTTTACCTCACATAGTTGAGATGCTCTGAGGTGATAAGTAATGCATCATTGGAAATGTTATGTACTCGACTAGTTATTACTCTACTGGGGTTCTTCACAAAAGTTTGAGGCTTGCACCTTTTGGTGAAGGTGTCTTGGCATAAGGTTGTTTGAGCCAAGATTTATATAGGAAAGACAATTCTTTGTGAGCCTTGGTGTAGGTTTTCTCCAGGTACAAAGGGAAATGCCATTTCCAGAGTTCCTTCTTCCTCCCAAGACTCATGCTGAGAACTCAGGTCTCTTTTAACTCATAGCAATTGAGAGGAGGCAGGTACTATTTTACAAAATGAGGAAACCGAAGCTGGCAACAGTTAAGCAACGTGTCCAGCG
The DNA here is from genome assembly GCA_004027655.1 of Graphiurus murinus. Classification (NCBI taxonomy): domain Eukaryota; kingdom Metazoa; phylum Chordata; class Mammalia; order Rodentia; family Gliridae; genus Graphiurus; species Graphiurus murinus. The sequence continues at coordinate 43,548 of PVLC010001420.1, forward strand.
TCTCACAGTTGAGTGGAAAAGTTGAGATTCAAACTCAGATCTATGGGAAACTAGTCTTCATGTTCTCTGCACTCCCCATGGAACGTTACCTCATAGGTCAAAGGGAAAGCAGGAATCAGAAAAGTGGGGGTCTGGAAACTAACGTGGCCAGGAGAATGGGTCTTGCCTCAGAATTATAATGATAGGGCTGGGGGTGTAGCTCAGTGGCAGAGCACTTGCCTAGTACATACAAGCCCCTGGGTTCCATCCCCAGACACACACACACACACACACACACACACACACACACACACACACACACACACCATAATAGTAATAATAACAATAATGAATAGGCATTAAGGTCAGCCGTAGAAAAGAGATAATGAAAGGCACCTATTGTCATTGCCTATCATGTATAACATCTATTTTGGTCAGGAATAGTCCCAGCTACTTGAGAGGCTAAGGCAGGAGGATCAATCACTTAAGCTCACAAATTTGAGATCAGCCTGGGCAACTTAGTGAGACCCTGGGTCATAAAAAATAAAAATTTGAGACCAGCCTGGGCAACTTAGTGAGACCCTGGGAACAGTGGAACACACCTGTAATCCCAATACTTGGGAGGCTGAGACAGGAGGATCAAAAGTTGGAGGCCAGCCTTATCAATTTAGCAAGATCCTGTTTCAAAATTAAGGAGAGGAACGCTGGCAATGTGCTTGGAGGTAGAATACCACTGAGTTCAATCCTCGGTACTAAATCACCAACATCATTATTGTCATTGTTATTATCTCCATTATCATTTTATCTTTGTCTTATTCTTGGGAAAGGCAACTCGTAGTAGAAACAAGAATTATACCCACTTTGGAGCTGGGCGTGGTGACACATGCCTGTAATCCCAGTACTTAGGGGGCTGAGACAGAAGGATCTCAGGTTCAAGGCCAGCTTCAGCCACTTAGCTAGACCCTCAGTAACTTAACAAGACCCTACTTCAAAATAAAAAATAAAAAGAAGAGCTGGGGGTATAGCTTGGAGGTAGAATGCCCCTGGATTTAATCCTCAGTACCAAAAAAAAAAAAATGCCCACTTTGTAGGGACCAGTGGACAAAACCACTAGTCAGGGTTAAGTTTTGCAGCATAGCCGGCCGTGGTGGCACACGCTTGTAATACCAGCATTTGGGAGGCTGAGACCGGAGGATCCGGGTTTGCGGCCAGCCTCAGTTACCTAGTGAGGCACTCTGCAACTTAGTGAGACTCGGTTTCAAAATAAAGAATAAAAAATAATAGGGCTTGGGGTATAGCTCGGAGGTAGAATTTCCCTGAGTTCAATCCCCAGTTCCGCAAAAAAAAAAAAAAAAAAAAAAAAAAATTTGCAGCATAGAAAGATCAAAGGTGAAAAGGATCTAAAATATTTCAAAATTCTTGGCTGGCTTTAAGGAATTACTTTTCTTAAAGGTGGAAAATGCTGCTTTTAGAGCCAGCCACATCATTCAGGGAAACCCTGGGCTAATTACTTAACCTCTGTGACCTTGGCATCTTCATCTGCAAAATGGGCAACAAATAGCTCACAGGATCCATCCCTCCATCCCTGAGGATCTGAATAGGTTGGGGGTGGGGGTTGAAAGTGGTCCAGTGGTCCTTAAGGTACCAAGGTAAGGGACAAAGGGCCTCATTAATGTCAAGGGATTATGTTCCCTTGTTTAAATGTGAAGTTAAGAGGAGAAAGTGTGGGATCACATCTTAATATTTGTGAGTTTTAAAATCCCCCCAGCCCCCCATTTCTCACTGATTTCCAAGTGGCATTGTCACGATTTCTCCAGCCCTGGCTTCTAACTGAATGGACTTAGTGACTCCAGGGCTAGAGAACAGGTCCAAGCAAGGGCCTAAAGGCAAGTAATTAAGCACATGTGGCCACTGGTGGCTGGATCTTGAGTTCTGTTTCTACTAGTGAACCTCAGGGAATGTAGAGCATTCCTGTAACTTTTTTTCTTGTGTGTGCTGGGGGTTGAATCCAGGGGAATTGTACCTCCAAGCTATACCTCCAGCCATTAATTAATTAATTAATTAAGAAATAAGGTCTTGCCAAATTGCTGAGGCTGGTCTCTAACCTGCAATCCTCCTGTCTCAGCTTCCCAAGTGCTGGAATTACAGGCCTGTACCACCACCCCCCACCCCTCTGGATTTCTTGTAACTCTTAAGTGAGAAGAAAACCAGTTGTACACCACTTTACAAAGACTTTATTTTCCATTGTATTTGAGATTGTCCACAATGAATATCAACTGTTTGCAAAAAATTTCATCCTCAGAATCTTCCAGAAACTGAGGGGGGGGGGTGGTTGTTAAATAACTTGCTCTTGGTTTCCCAGATACTGAGTAGGTTTGCTGGAACCTACTTCTAACTCTGACTGCATCCTCTCTTTTTCAGGAAAAAAATCCATAATATAAAATAACAACAATATTAAGAATGGTAGCTAGTGCTGTATAACAGGTACTCTTCTAAGTTCTTTATAACGTGTTAACCCATGTAATCAGCAAAACATTTTGGAGGCAATCTTTCACTAGAGCAGCCCAAGAACCCCCCGCCCCCAAGTTGAGTGACATTGCAACCCGAAATCACAACTCCGGTTTAGGTTCCTGGTGGTGCCCGCTTCCTCTTCAAGTTTGTTTAGTCACAGAATTCGATTCCTGTTGGCCCATTCCGCGCCTGCAAACAGGCTTAGCGCTCTATTGAAATGCGGGAGGCTCCCTGACTCCCTTGTAAACAGGTAAAGCGGAGGGGTGGGGGGTCGGGCTTGCAGGGTTGGGGATGGGGTCGGAGTCGGAGCCAGCTCCCCCAGAGATCAGACAAGGTTAAGAAAAGGCTTGACTGCAGTTTCTAAGTGCACTGTTTTTGTTCCCTTTCTAGAAACCAGCTGCAACACCAGGTCAGAGCGCATTAAAATGAGCCACTTGGAACGCGCGGCGCCCAGGCCCCGGGCCCTGCTGTGAAGGCCCCGGCAAAGGTCAGGGCTGGGTCCGCGTGACGTGCCTTCCTGCTCGCCGAGCCGTGCGCGGCCCCAGGTAAGGACTCTCGGGGAGCCCGGTCCTGCAGGCTGGCCGCGGGGCTCCTGCGCCCCTACCTGCCTCGGCCCCAGCTTTGCTAGAGAAAGCACGGGGACTGGGGCGAGGGCCGGGGTGGGGGGGATCGGCCTGTGATCCCAAGCAGGGTCCGCGGTTCTCAAATTCGGCTCCGCCTGGGGAAAACAGCCCTAGGGGACCCGACTCCTGCTCGGCAGACCCTGCGGGAGCAGCAGGTGCCACCTGGGCCCCTCTCTGGATGTTGGAACTGGATGCGACTTTTTGGGCGGGGAGAGAAGTCCATCGGGTGGAGTCCCCCCCAGCTCTCCATCAAGGCCAACCTTGTTTTTTTTTTTTTTTTTTAACCTTCAGCTAAGGTATCTGCGCTCCTAAAACAACAGGAATGTTGCACTGGCCTTTCGCCAGCCGAGGCTCAGCGGGCAGGATAAAATTTCAGTGCAGATTTACGGGAAGTTGCTGGTGTTGGGAGTAAAAATCTGGTTTGGTGAGTTTAAGGGAAGGGAGTAGACGAGAGACAACCTTGCTACTGTGAGGCGGATGGCCCGGGCTGGGGGAGGGCCGCGGGAGGCGCGAGGGAGGGAACCGGGAAGAGCCCGGAGACCAGACACCGCGCGCTCCTGGTGCGCCGCGGCTCTCCGCGGGTGTGGACCCTGCGCCGCTCCGTGGGGATCCGATCCCCAGACAGCTGTCTTCGGGGGCCGCTCCTGCTCCCCGCTGTGGAATGCGCCGCGGGGGACCCGGAGAAGCCCGAGCTTGGGGAGTTGCCCTCCTGGGGAGTCGCTCTCTGTAGGTCTCCAAGGTTAAGAAACGGACCAACTAGAATTCCCAGAGCCCGAGAGTTGAGCCCAGAGAGACTGGGGGCTTTAAGCGACGCGGTGGGGAGTCACTGGATACTCCTGATTTCGGTTTTACTTTAAAAAGAGGGCGCCTGCGAAGATGTGGTAGGGTACTTCCTAGCCTTGTCAATTGCTCCCGGGCTGGGAATGGTGTTGCTCTCTGCAGAGGGCGAATCCAGATACTTGACCAAAGGTAAGGTGGTTTTTGGTACTCCTTCTAACTGCTGTCCCGGAGTCTTCCGTTTGGGTTCCAATTCTGAGATATGTATATTTTTTTCATTTTCTTGGCTCTCTAGCCCTTAACTCCATCCTTCCACCTCCTTCTGACTTTGGTATATTGAGTGGGAAGTTAAGGGCTTATAAAAAGATTTTCAAAGCGTCAGCTTTTAGAAAAGCAGATAGTCATATAGTCAGCCCCTTCGTGTTTCCTACAGTGAGTCTTTTTCCATAAAAGAAACAGTTTTTTGTTTTTGTTTTGTTTTTTGTTTTTTCATCCTTGAAAACACATGATTGGGCGGCCCAGAGGCACAGGTGACTTTTTAGCCTGGGATGGTCTGGGGAGCTTGCAGAGGCATTCATGACTTAAGGCCTGGCATAGAAGTGTTAACCCAGGCAGAGGGGTCTTTCTGCAGGGACTTAACTCTGTGGGTAACTCTGGGGCCAGCTTAGTTGTTGTTTCAAGTTAAAAATTCAATCTGTACAAGACGGTAGGGCCTACGATGAACAATGACAGCTGGCGAGTCAGCAGTCGCCAGATATTTAAGAAATCACTTCAAATAAATGCAAGTGGAATTTTTCAGATAAATGACTCATTTTTTAAAAAATTAGGTTAAAGTTCAATGACTGTTGGGTACCCTCCCAAGGCATTCGGGGATGTGGCTTCTTTCTCAAGGTTTATCAGAGGGAGAGAACCCATCCTCAAGGTACTGACTTATAGGTCATTACCCATTTGACCTAAAAGTCATGAAGTTTTTCCTCCTCCTCTTCCTTCTCCTCCTCCTCCTCTTCCTTCTCCTCCTCTTCTTCTATTCTAATGACTCACTCAGTTTTCTTTAGCAGGAATATAGATCAAAAATTTATTTTTTGAAAGTTTCAAGGTGAAGTCGTTGTTTGAAAATTTCAGAGGAGGGAAAGCAGAGTGTGGGTAGCACAACCCGAAGGGGCTGTCACAGTTCTGAGGCCCAAAAGGTCGGCAATGAGACCAAGAGCATTTGAGGACTGCAGGTGCCTATTCGAGAAGGCATAAGGTGGTTGGTGGCACTGAACACCACCTCGAGACAAACCAAAGACCCCAACCGAGAGAGGAAGACAGTGCTTGGTCCACGTTGCTGTCAGGTTGATAATGTGATGTACTGGAGGGGAAAAATCAATTTGGTGTGAAAGGGAAGGGAGGGGGAGGAGGGGAGAGGAGAAGAGAACCCAGGCTTTTGTACTTTTCCATGTCTACCTTACCCTTCACCTTGTTCTGGCATGCGCACCTCGGGCCTCTAGACTTCATTTGACACGGTGTCCTGGGAGAATGGGGAATCAGAAATTTCACAAGCGCCGCCTAGCTTCGTGATTAACTTTCAGTATTCATCGAGTGAAGAAATAAGCCCCTGATAACAAAGCCACCAGCTTGGCTCTGCCGTCCTTCACCTTTCTTACAAAATGAGTGAATTTGTTTTCAAGTCCTTTTTTGTGTGTGTGTGTGGTGCTAGTAATCCAAGCCAGGGCCTTAGCATGCTAGGCAATTGCTCTATCACTGAACAAGAGATAAGGAGTGGTTTTTGAGTGTTCTGATTATGAATCAAATTCTGATTATTTATCATCTTCCTTGTGGTTACTGCCTTTTCATAAGTTTGTAGGATTGAGAATTCAGCAGCATCATTTTACACAATGGGTATAGTTAACATTCATATTTTAATATTAATGTATTTATTTTGTGGTACTGGGGATTGAACCCAGGGTCAGTCTACTTCTGAGCTATACCCCCAGATCGTTCTATTTTTTGTTTTGAAACAGAGTCTCACTAGGTTGCTGAGAGTCTCACTAAATTGCTGAAATTGGCTTTGAACCTGTGATCCTCCTATCCCAGGCTCCCAAGTACTGAGATTACAGGTGTGCACCACCACACCTGACAGCTGGCGAATCATTTTATTTATTTATTTTTTATTTATTTATTTATTTATTTATTTATTTTTGAGACAGGATCTTGCTATGTTACCCAGGCTGACCTTGAACTCTTGGGCTTAAGTCATCTCCTGTCTCTGCCTCCCAAACATTTATATTTTTGATTCCCCACTGAACTACTCTAGACTAAATTTTGCAAGGATTATGCCGAAAGCAATTGGTAATACTGAGAATGAGATAAACACAGGAAACAAGGAGGCTGCACGTTTCTGGACACATCATGTTCTGTGCACTTATTCCAGTGGTTAATACCGCCCGCAGTTTTTCTCTTCAGTGATAAGAACTTTGACATTAAACTCTTCTCTTGGGCTAACTGGTGAGCAAACCAGTTGCCGGTAATGATTTTCAAAAAGGTTAATGTAGGGGAAATTATTTTCTTATAAAATAATTGAATTTGCCTGAGACAGGAGGATTGCAGGTTTGCAGCCAGCCTCAGCTACTTAGTGAGACCCTCTACAACTTAGTGAGATCCTGATTCAAAATAAAGAATAAAAAATAGAGCTAGGGGTATAGCTTGGAGGTAGAATGCCCCTGAGTTCAATCCCCAGTACCGGAAAAAAAAAAAAAAAAAAAAAAAGATTGAATTGCTTTCCCAATTCTACATTTTTTTTTTTAAAACAGTGCTGGGGATTGAACCCAGGGGCTTATGCATACTGGGTTCTACCATAGATTCATATCCCCAGCCTCCAAATTATACTCTTGAACTCAAGATTAAAAGTAAACTGTGTCCCAAATAATTGATTCTTTTTTTGCCGGGTGGGGGTGCAGTATTGAGGATAGAACCCAGGGCCTTGCCCATTGCTAGGCAAACACTTTACCACTGAGCTATATCCCCACCCATTTTTTATTTTATTTTGAGACAGGGTCTCACTAAGTTGCCCAAGCTGACCTCGAACTTGGGCCTCAGCCTCCAGAGCTGCTGGCATTACCAGTGCGCACCTCCATGCAAGGCCCAAATGATTATGCTTTGACCTACAGAGAAACATTTGTCTGTTTCCACCTCCACATCTCAGGTCCTTTCCCCTGATTTTTAAAGACAGGCCAGATGAATGGGTCCAGGGGTGTTGGTAAGGGGAGAGAGATTTCCTTAAAATTGGAGCCAGACTGAAGTGAAACTATGGTGAGGTTACCCCAGAGCATACATTATCTTGAAAAAGCACTTAGTCTGAAGAAGGCTTCACTTTGGGATTCATAAGACTTAGAAAAAGGCCATATTTTGAATGAATGTAGAATCCATGTGCCAAGCTTTTATGAAGTTACAATGAAGATATTAAATGCAGCTTGATGCGCTTGTCAGAATGATTCCAAGTTAAAGGTTACAGTGCACAGTTCCAATTCCTGGCCTGATTAAGAGATAGATTTTTCCTCTTGGGAGCAGTTTCTGTGTCTTATGATGATGTTGATTTTCTGGTTTAATATCATCAGAGGTGTGCATTAGTCAAAACAACCACCTGCTCAGAGCAGTTGCTTCAGAGAACACCTGGGCAAAGACTTTCCACAGTGACAATGCAGAGACAACGAGGGTCACGGTATAGGAAACCTCTGGACCTTTTGGAGAACTGGTGTAAAAGCGATGATGTCATTGTTCCCTTGCTCCCTGAAGTCCTTGGAATCATCTCATACTGGAGAGGTTCCAGGGAAATGGCATGCTGCCACTTTGTGTGTGTGGTCCTAACGTCAGTGAAACACTGGGACATGATGGTCCCTGCTCCAGTTCTTTGGTGTCTGTTGCTCTCCTGGTAGCTTCCCCTTCTGTTTGATCAACATCGGTGGGAGGGGTCGGAGAGATAGTCCTCTTGGACTCATTTACCTTCCTTTTAGGAATCTCTCATCTTTTCTCTGAAGGGGAGAAGCTTCCAGTGTAAGGGGAGGGGAGGACTTTTCCAGTAAAAGCAGAAAGGGGGCAGGGGCTAGGATACTCAAAGGCCAAGAAACAGGTGAGTTCTGAATGGGTTAGTAGTGGGGAATTTACCAGAAAGCTCACCTGGAAACTCTCAGGGCCCTGGAAGTGGTGCAGGTTAAGCGGCCCCGTGGGAATTTAAGGCTCCTCCTTCCTACCTCCCCTCCTCCCTTTTGTTACTGCAATGTTCGCTGATTTGAATGCATCCAAGATATCATCCCATCGTACAACCAAAGGTAAACTGATGGCAAAGGCACCACCCTGCGCCACACTCCACACCCGCCCCCATCCCTGCCTTTCCCTCCCTACTGCCCGTGGTGGCACTGAGACTCTTGAGGACAGTCGCACTTCAGTTTATGTAACTTACCTGTAGAATGGGAGAATTCACTTTGGCTGTTGCTAGTCTGCAGGTTTTGTTCATCATAGGAATTTAGACTGTGTAAAAACGATTTATGTGCTTAGATGTATGTAGTTTATGTTAGTAAAATACAAAAAAAAAATAAGTAAACTGATCACACTTGACTCTACTAGGTCTTTTGGTAGCCCATCAGAGGTTTCAGAGTGGGGTCATTTTATTTTTTAATATTTATTTATGGTATTGGGGACTGAACCCAGACACATTCTATCTTGAAGCCACACCCCCAGCTCTTCTTATTTTTTTCTTTTGCAAGATCCTATTGGATCTCACTAAGTTGCTGAAGCTGGCCTCAAACCTGTGATCCTTCTGTGTCAGCCTCCCAAGTACTAGGGTTATAGGTGTGTGCCACCACACCCCACCCAGAGCAGGTCATTTTAGAAACCAAAGCACAATCTCTGCCTTTCTGAAGTCCATTAAGGAGAGATAGCATCAGAAGACAAAGGGCTGGCATCACCCTGTAAACCCCTTGTGCTTTGGGAAAGGAACGATGTTTTGGTCTCTGCAAATTTCTGGTTCTGAAAATCTATATTTTACTTATAGGTTATAGTCAATCATGTTAATCAAGAAAACAATATCCAGCCGCAGCCGGGTGTGGTGGCATACGCTTGTAATCCCAGCATTTGGGAGGCTGAGACCTGAGGATCTGGGTTCTCGGCCAGCCTCAGCTACTTGTTGAGGCACTCCGTAACTTAGTGAGACCCTGTTTCAAATAAAGAATAAAAAATAGGACTGGGGGTATATCTCAGAGGTAGAATGCCCCTGAGTTCAATCCTCAGTACTGCAAAAAAAAAAGAAAACAATATCCAGTCTCACCAAATCACATTACTTGCCTTGGAGATACTGTATGTTTAGGGTTCTGGCCAACGTGGCGGCCCAGCACCAAGACCACAGTAGATGCCAGTGGGTGCATGTTGAATGCAAGGGCGTCGCTGACAGCTTTAGCTCCCTGATTGTGGTCTGCCTCCGCTCATAGTTGATTCTTCTTATAGTCCCCAAGTATGGGTGGACGGTCAACCTGTTCCCAGGGAGGTGGATAATCCTCCCATGGATGACCAAGAGTTTACTATATGTGCCAGTGGACAGTGGATGAGTGTACACCGAATGCAGGCCTTATGCAGCCAACACAGGGATGAGACAGGGTCTGTACCTGATCCAGGAACTGCTGAACTTAAAAACTAGAATAAGAAGTATCTACCTTGTGGGTATAGCTCAGTGGTGGAGTGGGTGCTTAGCATGTGCGAAGCCCTGGGTTCCATTCCTATATCACACACACACACACACACACACCATAACCAAAGTCATAAAAATGTCTACCTTTCAAAGCACTGTTACCTGGCTCACCCCTCCATACCCTGAGGTCCTGGGTACTGAACCCAGGGCACTCTGCCACTGAGCCACACCCCCCGGTCCCTTTTATTTTTTACTTTGAGACAGGGTCTTGCTATGTGGCTGAGGCTGGCTTTGAGCTTGTGGCTCAAGCCTTTTCAAAAAGCATTGACATGCCAAAAAAAAAAAAAAAAAAAAAAAAAAGTGCTAAGGTACTTAATGAAACAGAGAAGAGTTTTTTCAGGTGTTACTTCTCTTAGATCAGTTTGATTCCTATTCTGGAAATGTCTGTTTGGGCTTTTCAAGCTCGGGTAAAATGTTCATGTTTCCAAAAGCAGAGATCTTATGTCCATGATGACAATTGCACTGTGATTTTTGAAAAGATGGCTTAAATAATATTTTTTTGTTGGTTGTCATTTATTTTTACAAATAATGACATGGTTCTCGGTACACCAAGCCCTTGCCAAGATTAGGCCCATCTTCTCAGTGCCTTCTCAGGACAAAGTTGCCTTTGTGTAACTACAACGGGGAGGATTTGGTGACACAGAAAACTCAATGAGGCACCGCAGCTTGTCATGAACCGAAGATTCAATGTCTAATGTTTTTGTTTTGGCTTTTGTTTTTGTTTCCTAGTCTGCCAGCTAATATCTATGATATATTTCTCCACACAGATGATCGTACTATTTTAGACTTGCCCAGTGAAGAATGTGGTGGTTGGGGATTTACTTTGGATTTTAGTCAGATTATAAAAGGCCAAAACCTCAGCCTGCTGATGTAGACGGTTGCTCAGCTTTAAGGGTGAGCTTGTTCTCAGGGTGATCAGCAAAGTTGGGTCACATGTGGAAGGAAAAAAAAGGAATTAAGGAATTTAGCTAGAGTAAAAATGATAGTTTGGGGTGAAAGGATGACTAGTCATACTAAATTCAAACTCTAAGCTGAGTGTGTTGGCACACAGCTGTAATCCCAATACTTGGGAGGCTGAGATAGGATTGAAAATTTGAGGCCAGCCTCAGCAACTTAGAAAGACTTTCAGCAACTTAGTGAGACCATGTTTCAAAATGAAAAATAAAATAAGGATGGAAATGTGGTTCAGAGGTAGAATGCACCTGGGTTGAAGTCTCAGCACTTGAATGAATGAATGAATGAATAAATGAGTAAATGAATAAATAAACTCAAATGCCATAGCAGAATAGTTAAGGGAATAGATTGCCTCCTTAGTTTCTATCCAGGCTCTGCCACTTATTTGAAGTGTCTTTATGTAGTTTATCTAAACAACAAAAACAAACTCCCTGTGACTCAGTTTCCCCAACTGTAAAGTGCCAACCTCACAGGATCGCTACAAGTACTAATCTGTTTTATGTAAAGAGTTTAGAATGGGTCTGGGGATTTAGCTCAGTGGTAGAGTGCATGTTTAACATGCATGAGGCCTTGGGTTCCATGCATTGCAAAAAAGTAAAAAAAAGTTTAGGAGAGTGGCTGACATGCAGGCTGAATGATATGGTGTAGAGTCAACATGCTATGCATCGTGTGCAAGTGTGTTTCAGTGATTGAATTCTTATCCCACTACCCTACTCCATGAAACAATTTTCTTTCCTGGCCTTCTTTTGCTGGTTTGACCAAATGGTGGCCATAGCCACTGTAGACAGACCTATTTTGCAATTAAAAAAAAAAAATCTCAGTTGTGCTACTTATGGAAAAAAGAGTTACTCAGAATCATGTAAAGCCAGGCATGGTGGTGCATGCCTATAATCTCAGTACTTGGGAGGCTGAGACAAGAGGATTACAGGTTCGATGCCAGCTTCAGCAAATTAAAGATCCTGTTTCAAAATAAAAAGTGAAGTGGGACTGAGGATGTAGTTCAGAGATAGAATGCCTCTGCTTCTGGGTTCAATCCCTAGTCTCCCTCTCTCATACACACACACACACATACACACACACACACACACACACACACACACACACACACAATCACCAGGGTGGAATTGAATAATGAAATAGAGTTGCATCTGTTAAGGGAGAGTGAAATGGAACCTTGGTCCTATGTGGCTAATGGAAAGGAGAAGTCTTGATGTATAAGAATGTAACACAGGACTTTTATTGTTTAGTATGGGCTACTCACGATCCTGGTATATAGTACGGGACTTTTTCAGAACTGCTACATGCCTTATGTGTGGCATTTTGTATTACTGCTTACTCTTATACTATGCTGTGTGTGTGTGTGTGTGTGTGTGTGTGTGTGTGTGTGTGTGTGTGTGAGAGAGAGAGAGAGAGAGAGAGAGAGAGAGAGAGAGAGAGAGGAGAGAAGAGAGAGATAGGCGGAAGGATGGAACCCAGGGGCCTTCTACCTCTGAGCTACACCCCTAGACCTATTTTATCTTTTATTTGGAAACAAGGTCTCACTAAGTTGTGGAGAGTCTCACTAAATAGCTGAGGCTGGCTGTGAACCTGAAATCCTCCTGTCTCAGCCTCCCAACTACTAGATTACAAGTGTGTGCCACCACCACGCCCGGCTTGCTATTTTTTTAGAAAACAGAGATTAAGTTCCTTTAAGTCAGGATTTGTGTCTGAATATTTACATTCCTTAATGTGTCTGGTTTATCATGAATACTGAATAAGTAAAGTCAGAGGTTCTTTGCCTAAATACTTTATCATCTTAAATAATGACATTTTTGCATTCAGTGGGTATGTTTTTTTCCCCCCTCTGGCACTGGGGATTGAACCCCAGGGCATTCTACCTCTGAGCTACACACCCAGCCCTTTTTATTTTTGTTTTCAAACAGGGTCTCGCTAGGTTACTGAGAGTCTCACTACATTGCTGAGTCTGGCCTCAAACTTGTGATTCTCCGGTCTCACCCTCCCAAGTATTGGGATTACAGGCATGTGCCAGCAGGCCAAGCTGCCTTTTTGTTTTTGTTTCTGCTGTGCTGGGGATTGAACCCAGGGCCTCCTTGCACATGTTTCGCACTCTACCATTATGAACTCTACCATGAGCCGGGCGTGGTGGCGCACGCTTGTAATCCCAGCATTCGGGAGGCTGAGACCGGAGGATCCGGGTTCGTGGCCAGCCTCAGCTACCTAGTGAGGCACTCCGCAACTTAGTGAGACTTGGTTTCAAAATAAAGAATAAAAAATAGGGCTGAGGGTATATCTTGGAGGTAGAATGCCCCTGAGTTCAATCCCCAGTACCGCAAAAAAAAAAAAAAAAAGAACTCTACCATTAAGCCATACACCCTCTACCCCAAAAGGGTCATGCTTGCTAATAGACAACAAAGAGAAGGAGGGGGGGAAGGCATTCTCATAATTAGAAGGAACCTATTAGATAATTATTAGAAGAAAGGAGTATATTTCCTCAAAATTAGGGAGAGTGAACAGAGAAACCCAAGAGAGGAGAGACCATCTCAGGTGACTGTCCAGGTGTAGGAGCCCGGTGGAGTCTGAGTGGCTTTCCTGGTGGGTTGGGACTGTAGCTCTTGGGGGAAAGAGATGGGGCGGGAGGACAGGTGGCTGAGTACCGGGAGAATTGCCTTGGTGCAATCCTGTTTGCAGAGCAAAGGGAATCAAGTGACGAGTTAGCTCTTCCCACTTGCTCAAACAATAGCTTGGCGCTGGGACCTCCCTTGCTTTCTGCCCCACATGTGGGTTCCAGGATCCACCTCAAGGTACGTGGAGGTTCGCCAGTGAGTAAACAGAAACTGCCAGCTCAGATGGCACGAACCAGCCCAGAGTGGAAGCTCCGAGTCACTTCCCAGCAGGAGCTGCCAGAGACACCCAGACCCTGGAGTCAAACCGTGAGGCCGGTGTCCTCTGGAGTCCTGGTCACGTGTGAAGGGTCTTGCTCTTTCCCAGAGGACTAATGGTAGTCAGTGGGCTGTCCTCAGACGGCAGCATCTGCTCATCTGATCCCCTGCCTCACCCTTCACCCCATACACTCTGCTCTTGATCCAGTATCCAGAGTGAGTCTTAAAGCAGAAATCAGATCATGTCAGTCCTCTGCTGAAAACTATCCCGTGCCTCTCAGGCCCTATATTTCTAGCCCTATTCCTTCTTTAACCTTCTGCCAGTCACTCTGCTTTAACCACACTTTTTCCATAGGATATGCCAGGCATATTCATGCCACTAGATCTTTGCACCGGCTGCTTCTTCTCACTCAACTGTCTTCTCCAAATATGTCAATGATTCACTCCTTTACCTCCTTTTAAGTATCTGCATGCCCCCCTGCCCCTCCTGTCTTTGAGACAGGGTCTTGCTCCTGTTGTCCAGGCAGCCTCACACTCCTGGGCTCAGGCAATCCTCTCCCCTCAGGCTCCGGAATAGCTGGAACCACAGGCATACTCCATCACACCCGGCTGCCTCCCCATTTTAAAAAGAACAATCCCTCCTTCCTGCTGGCCTGCTCACTCCCTCTGGGATTCATCACTTGTTTAGCATGCTATATAATTGGGTAGCTTATGGTCTCTCCCAGATGAGAATGCCTGCCTCCTTTATTGACATCTCCCAAGCACAGAGGTGGCGTCTGCCACAGAGTAGGCATTCCATCAATATTTGTTGAATGAATGTTTAAAACACCCAGGCTCCCTCACAGCACAGGTATGACCAAAAGCATACCATAACTTGTGTGTTTCACTGAAAATACAACCACGGACACTGAGCTGAGCTCGTGTTTACGAGCTTCTCCCCGCTGCTCCTGGTGGGCCACCACGAGTTCTGTGGCTTCCTTATTTTCTGTGCCACCACCAGCCCCCCACGGAGGACAGTGACTAAGTAACGTGCGAGCAGGGCCCAGTGTGGGGGTGTCGCAATGGTGTCAGCACTTCCCCATTTCCAAATCAAAGCCTTGTCTTTGGCAATCGTTTTGTGATTTCCATCTGAATCTTCTTGCTATCTGTTTTGAGCCAATCTGTGAACTGCGTGCCCTACAGATAATTACAGTCGTCTAAGCCGTGTTACTGTGCTGTTTATGACTTTTTCTATTGTCGCTTAATTCTAATTAGTGATGCTCCTGAAAGGATCTGTCGTCAAGTTTTCTTCACTATCTCTTTCGACCTCCGAGGTTTTGCCAGCTGCCAGCTGCCGCCGCAGGATTCCACAAGATGTTTTTTGGTCGTAGAGCTCAGTTAGGTATTTTTGTCTTGACCGAGCCTGAAACGGAAATGCTAGAGTCATTGTCTGAGTCTTGGATATTTTTCCACAATCTTTGTACAAGACCTTGGTCTTGCCTTCTGCTGAGCGGCAGGTAACTTTCTAGTCTGTCATCTTGCTTGCTAGCTCTGGCCTTGTTTCTTCCTTTGGACAAAATTGCTTTTCCTGCTCTTGGAGGTCCCACTCTCTCTGGGCTTCCCCTGCCTTGGGGCTATTACACACTGCACAGGGCCTCCCCAGTGGCTGGTAGAATGCTGTGGCCATCGTGCTGGGATGCCTAAGAGGATCTAGAAGGTAGGCATAAGTCTCAGGATGGTCCTTTGCAGTAATAGTATAGTAGTAGTAGTAGTAATAATAATAATAATTAATAATAGAAAGGCAGTAATAGCCTGTAAGTTCTTCTGAGGGTAGATGAAGATCCTGGATTTATTCTGTTTGGGTTTTGTTTTTGTTTTTTTTCTTTCCCTGCAGTGCTGCGGATGGAACTCAGGGTCTCCTGCATGCTAGGCAAGCACTCTACTACTGAGCCCCTACTTCTGACTATTTTTGATCATTGTTTGTGGCTGATTTAGAACTTGGATTTTAAAGTTGATTTGAAAGCCATTATCAATATTGATAGTAACTGGACAATTTATTGAGGAGTGAAAGCAAACAAACTTGGCTGAAGATGTAGCTCTGTAGTATAGTGCCTGTGCTTAGCATGTGTGAAGCTCTGAGTGTGAAACTCTGCACCAAAACTGAACCAAACTCACAAAATATCCTAATCAACAAAGAGCTAATGGCTATAGTTCTTTCTGCCAAACATTTTATTATTTGCCATAAATACTATTATAGGACATTAGAAATGAATTGCATGTAAATGTTAAATTAGAGTTGTCTTTAATAATATACTGTGATGCTGGGTGTGGTGGTGCATACTTGTAATCCCAGTACTTGGGAGATTGAGACAGGGTTGCAGGTTCTCAGTCAGCCTCAGCAACTTAGTGAGGCCCTCCATAACTTAGTGAGATCCTGTTTCAAAATAAAAAATAAAACAGGGCTGGGGGTATAGCTCAGAGGTAGAATGCCCCTGGTTCAATTCTCAGTACCACACACAAAAATAAAAATAAAAATAATATACTGTGAGAGCCAGGCATGGTGACGCATGCTTATAATCCCAGTGACTCAGGAGGCTGGGGCAGGAGGATGGCAAGTTTGGGCCCAGCCTGAACAACTTACTGAGACTTTGTCTCAGAATAAAAAGTAAAAAGGGCTGGGGATACAGCTCAGTGGTAGAGTGCTTGCTTAGCATGTGTGAGGTCTTACATTAAATCCCTAGTACCCAGTTAGAAAAAATATATAGGGGGAAGGGTGTGCGTGAGCAAGCACAGGTGGTACTTATTCACCAACAAATAGAACCAATAAATATGAATTAACTAGTACAAATGAGATACAGTGAGAAGAACTGTTTTTCTTGTGTGCCCACAGGCTCGACTTACTTTTTGGGCTATGTGTCAGGCACTGGGTACTAGGTATGCAGTGGTAAATGAAAGTCCCCACTCTCACAGGGCTGTCTCTGCGGGTGGAGAGGGCATGAGTCGGTGTTCTGAAAGAACCAACAGGAGCTAGCTGGTAGTGCAGGTAGGAGGGGTAGTGAGGGGGCTCCTCCAGGGGGCGATGCCAAGGCTGTGCTGCACAGGTCCCAGGCTGGGAAGAAACCAGTGCTGCTGCCTGCAGGGAGAGGTGATGAGGAGGGGCCCCAGGCACAGTAGGGGGGTCACAGACCCGGACCCTGCAGGGCCCTCAAGACCCTAGAAAAGAGTTTGCATTTTGTCCCACCAAGCCCAGCAGAAAGCCATTGAAGAGAGTTTATTGTTAGCAGACCTCTCTGATATTGAGTGAAGACTGGATGGGAGGAGGCCGGCCAGCAGGCAGAACAAGACGGGGGCATCTTTTTTTTTTTTTTCATCCAAGGCCTGGCTACCCCTAGCCCTTATTTTTTATGATTATTTTTTGGAGATAGGGTTTCACTAGGATGCGGACGGTCTCACAAAATTTATGTATAATTTCAGTCCTCAAGAATCTTCTGGGGCTAGGGTAGCACCATAGTGGAGCATTTATTTGCCTCGCATGTGTGAGGCCCTGGGTTTGATCTCCAGTCTCACAAAAACAAAACAAAAAAAGCCCTTTCTGATTCAAATTAATAGTATATATTTAATTAAAGGTGATATTTATACTATATATCTAACATATACTTTATAGTAGCATAATATATTTAATAACATACTAAATATTATTTTATTTATGCTAATGTACTGTTAATTAATTAACTAATTAATTAATTTTGTGGTACAGAGGATTGAACCCAGAAGCATTCTACCTCCAAGCTATACCCACAGCTCATTTTTAAATTTTTGTTTCTGAAACAGGATTTTGCTAGGTTGCTGAGAGTCTTGTTAAGTTGCTGAGGCTGTCCTCGAATCTGTGATCCTCCTGTCTTAGCCTCCCAAGTACTGGGATTACAGGTGTGCACCACCACACCCAGCTAAATATATGTAATATATGTAATATATCTAATATATCTAGCATATATTATGTACATATTTGGTGTATATTTAATTTATAATATTAAATAATGTATAATCAATAGTGAAAGCTAACTATAAATCATCACATGAACAAAGAGATTCATTCAACATTACAACAGATTAAAGAAGATATTATAGGTTGGAGCTCAATCTCCTTGTGAGTGAAAGCCACTTGGAGGCATGCAAATCTGTGCTGTAAATATTGACACAGTAACACTGGATCCATTTAGAACATGCAAATAATTTCTTATCTCTTTCTTTCCTGGCTTTACAAAGGTAAAGTTCACACTTCTGCCTACTCTATAGGTGGAAACAGGTTAGTACAGACATACTTTTAAAATTATTTATTTATTAATTTATTTTGACTTACTGACTTACTTATTTTTGGTGCTTGGGGTTGAACAGGGGCATTCTACCTCTGAGCTACACCTCCAGCCCTTTATTTTTTTAAATTTTGAAACAGTCTCACTAAATTGCTGAGACTAGCCTCAAATCTGTCATCCTTCTGCATTTCAAGTACTGGAATTACAGGTATGCTACCATGCTCAGCTTATTTTTTCATTTTATTTTCCTGTGTGTGTGTGTGTGTTACTGGGGATTGAACCCAGGGACACTCTACCTCTGAGCTACACCCCCAGCCCTATTTTATCTTTTATTTTGAAACAGGGTCTCACTAAATTGCAGAAGGTCTCACTGAATTGCTGAGGCTGGCCATGAACCTGTAATCCTCTTGTCTCAGCCTCCCAAGTACTGGGATTACAGGCAGGTGCCGCCATGCCCAGCTTATTTATTTATTTATTTATTTATTTATTTATTTTGCGGTACTGGGGATTGAACTCAGGGGCATTCTACCTCCAAGCTACTCCCCCAGCCCTATTTTTTATTCTTTATTTTTGAAACCGAATCTCACTAAGTTGCGGAGTGCCTCACTAGGTAGCTGAGGTTGGCCGTGAACCCGGATCCTCCGGTCTCAGCCTCCCAAATGCTGGGATTACAAGCGTGCGCCACCACGCCCGGCCTTATTCATTTATTTTTGAGATGAACTTTCGACATGTTACCAAGGCTGATCTTAAACTCCTTAGCTCAAATGATCCTCCTGCTTCAACCTCCTGAGTAGCTGGGACTACATGTGTACACGACCACCGTGACAGACACACTTCACCTTCTGAAAGGCGGCCATAGATCTCTAACAAACCTGGTTTGTGTCTTGAGCTCCGAGCAAGCCCTAGGGATAGGATATCACAAAGCATAGGACTTTGGGGGGTTTTAGCAGTAGAAGTTTTAGCTGTTTCTATTTAGTATCCCTTCCCCTTACCTCCAGTGATTATTTAAAAAAAAAAAAATGAAGTGAACATACATTTCCAAATTCATAGGAGTAAAATGGTACAATTTGGTTTGAAGGAATAGAAAACTCTAGTCGCAAAAAGTGATGTTTTACGATGTCAGGCAACATCAGATAGATGAGCAGAGACTCCAGGGGAATGACTGAGGGGGCGGGGAGAGGGATGAAGTCATAAAAAATACAATTGTACACATAATGCCATGAACATATACAAACTTGCAAATTCGAATCGCAGAGACTTGTGGGGTGAGGCTGGCGGGGGGACCTGGTTGGGGAGGGCAGCAAGAGTTGTGCGTATGTATCTTTCTGACTCTCTGTACTCCAAGATGATGTAAAATTACAACACAACCAATTAAAAAAAGATGTCGTTGGTTTGGGTAGAGGTAGAAGAAGAGGTAGAAGAAGTTACCATGTCACAACTGGAGTGGCAGAAATGGTCAACAGCTGCAGCTGCATATTTTGGTGTGTCAACACCAGCAGGCCCATGGAGTGTGACCAAATTTATTATTGCTTAATTGGGCCAAACGGTGTGGCTTTTGGTTTTGCCCAAGATGGTTCAGTTTCCAAAAGGATATGTAGCTCCTTAAGTTTTCACATTTATTTTAGTTCTGTGTTTACTATTTTTAGTAAGGTGAGAATGTGTACCTATAACAATCTCCTAAGGAAAGGGCAAGGCCGTGATGAGTAATTACTGAACAGCTATCTGTAACAAGATATTCAAATTGAAAAAAAGTTTTTGAATTGAAAATTGACAAGAGAAAATAGCACTGATTGACATTTATTAAGCACCTGCTGTATGCCAGGCACGACATTATTTAATCAACAACCCTCCCCCCAAGGTAGGTCTGGCTTTTTATCCACTTGACAGGTGTGGATGTGAGGTACTGACATGTCACGTAACTTGTCCACGGTAGATGGTGGTCAGCCTCCTGTAAGACCTGAAATCCAAATGAGGTCAGGTTTGGACATACCTGGTCCCTGGAACAGGATCCAGTCTGCTCACCGATTTCTGCCACTGGCTTGTATCACTTCAGACAATTGACCTGGGACATAGAACTTCACCTTTCCAGTTTTCTATTCCTTACCTTGAAAATTGGAGAGAAGGGAGGGGAAGGTTTGAGCTGAACTTTGACTCTCATATAGCTCAAATTTCCCTAATTCCAAGTCCTTTTACTTTCATGGTTCAAATCTATGTGTTCAAATAGAAGATCAGAAGAGGAGTTCATGGGGGGCAGTCAAGGAAGGAAACTGCTAGGCTAGGTGGTTTGTTCCAAATCTTACAAAGTTCTTGCAGACCTGATTCTTTTGTATGTGTATGTGTGTGTGCATGTCTCGAGAGGCACTGGGGATTGAACCGAGCTACAGCCTCGGACCAATTTTTAGGTTTTTGTTTTGAAACAGTCTCACTAGCTTGCTGAGAGTCTTGCTACATTGTGGAGACTGTCCTCAAACGTGTCATCCTTCTGTCTCAGCCTCCTAAGTATTGGGATTACAGGTATGTGCCACCACACCTGGCCAGATCTGATTTTTTATTTTTTTTTTGGTATTGGGGACTGAACCCAGGGGTGCTCTACCTCTGAACTATGCCCTCCACCTCTATTTTATTTTGAAAAAGAGCTGATATCTCACTAAGTTGCTGGCACTAGCTTCAAACCTGCGATCCTCCTGTCTCAGCCTCCTAAGTACTGGGATTAAAGGCATGCAGCACCGTGCTGGGCATCAGTCCTGATTCTTGACTCCGGATTCCCATGTGAGATAGTGAAGATCACTGGTTACATAGGGCAGGTCTAGACCAGTCAGTGGCACTCCACTGGGGGATATTGTGTCTTCCAGGGGACATTTGACCATGTCTGAAGACATTTTTGGTTGTCATAATTGGGGGGATGGTGGTGGGGGCCGGGGTGCTACTGGCATCTAGTTGGTAGAGGCTGGGAAAGCTGCTAAGAGCCACTCACTGCAAAGCACCATCCAGCCCCAAAAGTCAACAGTGCTGAGGTTGAGAGTCTGCGTTCTGGACGAGCAGAGCTCTGCCTTCCACAGCCACAGCCACTACTGTCCTATACACCCTGCACAGTGGTCCTTCCTTAGTTTTCATTTGTCTGTGTAGTTCTGGCCATTAAACCCAGTGCCTTGAACTATACCCCCAGACCTTTCCTTTAGTTTTTCAATGCTGGTGTCTCTTCTGATGATTCACTGTCTGAGAAGAAATGGGGAGAAGGTCTGTGGCAAAATTGAATGGTTCTCTGTTCTTAAAATGTTAGTTTGCCAGCACCCCTACTAGAAAAGCCTTCAGATTAATAGTGTATTTTTCAATTGAGCATGGTAGTACATGCCTGTAATGTCAGTACTTGGGAGGCTGAGATTGGAGGATCATAAGTTCGCAGCCAGGCTCAGCAATTTAGTGAATTTAGTGAGGCCCTCAGCAACTTAGTAAGACCCTGTTTAAAAAAAAAAAAGAAACAAAACAACAACAACAAAAACAGAGCTGGGTGGAGGTGTAGCTCAGAGGTAGACTACCCCTGGGTTCAATCCCCAGTACCATAAAAATAATACATTTTTTCCCCCTTTTCCTTTTGCAGCAAATTCAGTACTGAATGGCAGTTACTCCGCTCCTTCCTTCTCAGGCTCTAAGAATGTTTCCTTGGAAGCTACTGGTATAATTAATGTATTCCCTGCTTTGTTATACTCTTTTTTTTTCTTTTCCATTTTTGGCGGTGTCAGTGTATATAAAGTTCTGACAGAGCTGGGCTTTGAGAAAGTTTGTTTAGTAGGATCTTTTCAGACCTGAAGATGCCCAAAGTTTAAGGTTGTAGGTTGGGTAGAATGAAGTCCTATGCTCTATCAAGTCTACCTTGTGA